>JADNYV010000589.1:0-20989 GCA_015501055.1 Mucidula mucida | reverse complement strand
TCGGCGTATTTGGCTCAAATCTTTCTTTCGCAGGTTTTGGTGGTAAAGTCGTCGATGATATTTTAGATGTTTCAGTACCCGTACTGTAAATAGATTCTGCATCTGACGACCCTTTCCTTGATGACTGCTCCGGCAGGACTGCGTCTACTGCGGGAGCTTCGCAAAACCCAACTCTTCGGCCAGCTTCTTCTTCTCCTCGTCATTCATTTCGGTCCATAAACCCCGAATCGTCTGGGGTCGACCCTTCTTCGGACAGAACCTGCTGACGTGGCCGTGTTCGCCACAGCTGAAGCAAAGTCCTCTTCGACGTGCATTGTCGATGTCCATCGGCCTGCCGGCTCCTCCATAGGTAACACCGGTGGCATCTCGTCGTGTGATCGGCGTTGGGTGGGTTCGTAGGATTAGCTCTCGATGTAGCCACCTGCGGAGCTTGGGCCGGGACTGCATGCCGGACCTCTTGCTCGCCGCCCGCCTTCTCCACAGCTGATCGATCTGAAGGATCTGTGCCTTCCAATCCTTGTACTTCTCTGGCAACCCGTCTCGGCTGCCATAGATCTGGTCGATGATCTTCTCGTTGACATTGGTCTCGAGAAGTCGCACGACGAATGCGTCATCTTTGAGTATCCTGCCTGAGTGAGCAGGACCTCGAACTTCTGGAAGAAATCTTGAGCGGTGTCTTGCCCCTGGCGCAACCGCTCGATCTGGTCTTGCGCGTCTCGCGCGAGGTTGGAATCCACAAATCGCTCCTTCAAGTCTTCCTTGAACTCCGTCCAAGAGACTGTCCATTCCTCTTCTTCCTCATCGAAGTTCTGGTCCGAGTAGTTCTGGACCCATGCATCTACGTGATCTCCTCGGATGTAGGAGAGAACAACATTGATCCTTTCGGAGTCAGATGTGAGGTTGTTCTTCTTGTCACGGATGTATGTGAACATCGATCGCCACCAGCTCTTGTACTTGGACTTGTCCCCGTCATAGTCGTAAGGCTTGTTGACAAGGGATCGGCCTTTGATTTCGACATCGGCGTGATGAGCGGGTGTGTGAGGAGCGGTTTTGGGTGCTTCGTTGGACATGATGAGTCGGGGTGATAGGATCGGAGAGTGAAAGGGTGAAAGTGGGGATATAGGAGATGCGGATTTTGATGAAACGGGTGAGGGAATAGAGGTTTGGATGAATAAGGAGGAATCGCCTAGATCTGAGATAGAATCCAGGACTTGGTAGGGTGGGGAATGATGGTGTGTATCGTAAGGTAAGTAAGGTAGGTAAGTATCGTAACTGTCTACGCTATTTTACCGACTACTGACTACGTATCTACGGAGCCCAAGAGCTCGTCACAAGTTCGCAATTGCCCAGCCGACGTCCCTCTGGTGTGAGGTAAGCCAAAGTTTTCCTGGGAACGGGGGTTGACCCGTAAACAGCGCCCACTGAAGTGCAACTGCCAAAAGTTCGTTCTCGTGAGAGCGGCTACTTCCAGCCCCCGAGGCAGTTATCTCTAACTGTTAGCCGGCGCTACTGGGACCAATACACACGTATGCGGACGTGCGCTGGAATTAGGAATCCGTCGATCTGTAAACAGGGAAAGGGAATAGGGGAATGTGCGATGATCAAACAGCGAAGTGCTGATCGACGATCAGGGATGTGTGGTAGGTGGTAGAAAGTAGTTCCGATCTTCTGTTAGCGACGGACTGAGCCACGAGACTCAACCAGGTACCACAGTAAGAACTGAAAAGAAACGTTCGCGTTCGTAAGACTAGGCTAGGCCGGTGTATAAACGAGATCGGAACTAAAGTACAATGATACTACACTACTGCTTATATACTAGTAAGTCTGTGTTTGAGACTCCTTGTCCATACGCGTTTCCACTAGGGATGCTCCACGCCCTTGACCCAGTGTTGTATGCTACTAGTCCGTGAAACCATTAAATACGAGTGGTAACTGCATGTAAATAATAATACTGAAACGACCATGTGTACTACGAGTGTCGGCGGTGTGTATACAATAGGGAGTCCATGAGGTATCGGCATGTATGATGTCATCCATGTGTTGGACGTGTGTCCGACATGAGTATGGCTTCGGTAATGAAAAGGGGTATGATCGGTGACGAAACAGATGATGAAACGGTCCGTTGGTTGATAAGACAAGCCCCCGATAAGATATGATAAGATGTGAAAGTGTGAAAATATGGTGATTCATAACAACCATGAGATTTTGGGGCGTGAAATCACTTCCAGTCAGTGGCATTTCTTTTAGTTATCTTTTTTCAGATATGTTGGTAGAGGCGGGCAGACACGAATTGCTTTTGTTTCGTTTCATTCGGGAGACGTTGCGACTAAGACGATGACTATGGGAAGCTCAACATGGGTCGATGGCGTAGTTGGTTATCGCATCTGTCTAACACACAGAAGGTCCTCAGTTCGAACCTGGGTCGACTCACTCATGACTTGATTCGATTTTTTTCTTTTTTTGCGGTGTGTGCGCAGTAAACCTCCCGGGCATGTTACCGATCCTTCACGAAGCTTAAGTTCTCGATACCTGGCTCTCAAGGTCTGGTTCCGTGCTAATTGACGAAAATGTTCATTCCTCTAGCGCTTCTGGGTTCATGACATAAGTACTCTATGCTCCCAGGAGCAGATCCCGTCGTTTTCCCTGCGGCGTATATTCGTTTATGACACCGCCAAAAGTATGCTCTGATTGTCAGGACTGGAGCTGAACCTGACGTACTACTTAGTATAAAACTAAAAGACAGTGTGACGCACGTCATTCTGCTTTCTCGAACTCATCGGAGCTGCTACAAGCATTGATCACCATACGCGCATCCCGCTTTATACTTCCCCCATGTATCATCTTCGATCTCTTATACTTCACTGTCACGGAACCGTCTTCAATCTCTTAGACTTCACTATCACTGGTTCATATCAGGCAGCGAGTGGTTACAGTACGAGATGCACCTCATCAGCGCCCCGAAAATATCCTGCGTACAGACACGTTTTGTATATACGTAGTAAGATAAACGATCCTCTACATTATCGAAAGCAAAAGAAAACACACAAAAAAGTCATAAATCGTCGTAAGCGTAAACAAAACATCAGACACCGCCCTCCGCCTTGCGCCCAACCTCCATCATCACAGTCTGCAGCTCCATCGACAGCTGCGGCATCGCACCCGGATTCTTCGACTGGAACACTATACACACACGCACCCGCGTCAGCGTTTTTAAACACAAATCCCAATCACACTCACCTCCCACCGCGTCCCTAAAGACCACATACACATCCACCCCATCTAGCGGCGTAAAAAAGCCAAGCTCCTCCTCAATCTCATCATCACTATCGTCTTCGTCGTCTTCCTCCTCAGCCTCCAGATCTTTCGCCGAGGCACCACGCAGCCGTGCGCCCTACAAGATTACATGTCAGCCTAGAAAAAGACACATCAAGGGACAATATCCCACCTCTTGCGCCAGCATCTCCAAGTACGCTGAATCCGCATCCCACACATCTTGGCCGTCCTCATCGTCGTTCAACATCCCCTCCAGCTCGTCTTCTTCGTCGTCCTCCACATCTTCTTCCGTTTCTAGAGTGGCCTCTAGAGATTTACGGGCTAGAAGGCGACGCGTTTAGAAGGAAAGAAATCAGGAGGACAACGACAACGCACCCTTCACAGCCTCTGCGTAGTCCTTGAACAGTTTAACACCCATTTCGATGAGCTTGGGCCAATCTCCTCTAAGCGCTGGCGGAACGTTTGCAGCATCAAGCTCCAGTAACGCGCAAATCGCCAAGATCGACAGCCGCTTGTCATGAACCCGTCGGAGCAGCGGCTCCTTGCCCTTGCCTCTAGTGTCCTGAAGAACATCTTAATGTCATGCGAATACCGCCAAAGGAAAACGACTTACCGCACCCATCCCGACGGTATATGTAGCCTCGATACTGCGTCCCCATACGCCCAGGACCTCACCGCTGCCGTCTCCCAAGACGTTGAGCGCAAGGGCTGGATTATAGAGCAGGCAATTAACGACGCCGAGTAGCGCCCCGAGCTTCAACGCTGGCGTCTCCGCCGCCGACAGCGTGTGTAGCGTTGTTGTCAGGATGATGGGTATGTACTACCCAATCGTCAACACCGGATAATCTAAGATCTGATGAAACACACCTCGTCGACCCCGCCGCGCAGGTTGAGTAACACGCTCTCAATGAGCTTGCAGCCACACACACGATCGTTCTCCCCCAGATGCTTGTTGGTCTGTGCAGTCACATACATGTCAATTAGTGCCTGCTTGTATGTGTACGAGTTCTGTTGCGAGAAGACAGCAGAGGGCGAGAGGATGTGCGCAGAACCGAAGGATACGAAGTTGTCCAGTGACGGAAGCATTTCTGCAAGCACGTTGAGTAACGGAAGCGACAAGGTAATAGCGACAATACCTTCCAAGTAGTCAACAGCGTACCCGCCGGCTCCTGTGGTATCGCCACAAAAAGCCTCCCAGGTGAGCTCGAAGATGCGCCACATTGGCAGCGGTACGCTACGTAGCTTGAATGAGAGGCTATCTACGAGGTCATACATGGAGTCAAAGAGGTCTACATCAATATCAGTTGACTGTCCTACATGATAATCGGAGAGGACATACCAAGACACCGGCCCTCTAGCGTCAAGAGCACTACAGGTGTTACAACACCGGCGATCTCTGTAAGCACCTGCGGGGCACCCTCGACACTCGACACGACTGTCCACAGCGTCTTCGCGACGCCCATGGCTGCGAACGTCTTGTCGTCATCAGCATCAACCTCTGCAACAGAGCCTGTATGCACGTGTTGAGAATATTCCGATGAAGATCAGGGAGACGACTAACCAGCCACGCCACCCACAACCTCATTGACTAATCTTGCATAACCTTCGCACAGCTTCCCGCACAGTTCAACACTGAACGGTAGCAGGGCGTCGCCATAGGTATCGACAAGGTGCTCCAACGAAGCGTTCAACACGTCCAAATCCGATTCCGCGGAAAGTGCGAGGAGCGACGTGACAAGGCGTCCAAGGCGCGGCTGCAAAGCTGTGCGCACGGCTATAAAATCATATGAGTTCTGCACCCACCGTAAAAAGAGTTTGATGGAAACGCACTATCAAACATCTTCACGCCCTCCCCGACCGCCAACACACAGTTACAACGTACCGCCCAGTCTGCGTCCTCCATTAGCACCCACATTCTCTCGAAGCACGCCTCTAAATTGCCATTGGCCAGAACTAGCCCGTGCTTTACCAACGTTCCCAGCACTTCGCAAGCTATCGCTCGTACCCACCCTTCCGGGGCAGCCAGCGCGGGAACGACATGCGACATCACGAATTCCTCCAGCTTTCCCGATGCATCACCGTCCGGCGCGAGCTTCGGATGCCTCATAATCCAAGGGCCAAGCGCCGCGATAGCGTTCAGGGCGCCAAAACGTCGGCTGGGATTCTGCACGACGGTAGGGTCTTGGAGTACACCCATTAGGTAGCCGACTACATCCTCGAAACATGCCTTTGTGCGATTGGAGACGAGGGAAATGAGGAACGTTGTAGCAGCCGAGACTGCAGACTGCCATCCTATGGAATCAAGGTTAATTGATAATCGCATGAGTGATCTTGCGGGGAAAACACGTACCCCCGCCACCATCGCCTCCAGTGTAGTCGTCCACGCCTACTCGGACATAGTCCACCGGGTCGCTCTCCCAAAGCTGCTGGCGTTCTGGTGTGAATGAGAGTAGCGGGAACACGAATGCTGAGACTAATGACGCGACATGTGGTTTGAGAAGCGCCCAAGTCGATGCTGGTTTGATACTAAAATAGTCCATGAGTCGCCGATAAGCGGGTGTGTATGAAAAACTCACCATTCATTGAAGAATGTGAAGACATGGTACTGGCATTTCTCACTCATCCAACCCTCGCCCTGGACAAGGCGGTCAACCTACGAAAGATGTGTTAGACTAGGGATCGGGAAACGTGGCAGACAATATAGGCCTACCTGCGCCAAATAGGTGCTCAAAATCTCAGGAGCAAACGCGTCCACGAAATGCGAAGCAAATGAGCCATACTCTTTTTTGAGTGCACCTGGAAGTTGAGAAGGGTTTCCGTAGCGGTGGAATAGCCTTCCCAGAATCGCATACGCCCACTTTTTTGCGGCCCACCACTCGCTCTCTTCGCGCTGATCGGGAGCTACGCCGCTATTCAGATCTACGAGCAAGAGCATAATATAATGCACTAACCAATCCACGCCAAATCCAGACCTACAACCCCGAACAAGAGACGTCCCCAAGGGACAAGGCTCTCTGCGCTTCTCTGATGGTCGCTGAGACCCAGCGCTGTGGATGTTTTGTACGTCTTGAGAAGAATATGGACAAGTTCGGCCTGATCTTCTGTGCGTCCTTGGCCTGTTGGCGAATGAGATTCGGCGTATTTAAAATTCAAAAGAAGCGAACTGACCTGCTCTAGCGCCTTCAAGTACGCTGTCCCCGATGCGAACAAGGGTAGGGAACGTAGCCTCTATAACGCCCACCAAGACCTTTTGGTCTGCGACGTAGCGGAAGGCCCGCACGGCTTCTAGAATGCCAACCAGACCGGCGCGTACGTCGCGCGTATTGCTAGCGCCTAGCAGTGCCGTAATCGTGGGCAGAAACGCAGGGTAGGCGCCTGGGAAATCGTTTGCGAGGACAGACTTGAGCGTAGACTGGAGTTGGAGACGTAGTGGTCGGTCTACATAGAATCCATGAGCACCGATTAGACCTCATAGGTAGGAACGCACCTAGGCCACTGGCTATGAGGCCGACCAAGCTTCCGCGTAGAGCCTCCTTGTCCTGCTCGCTTAATGCGCTGTCATCCGGTTCTACTGCGAGGGAATGAGAAGAATGTTATGATTAGCGAGGAAAAGACGCACAGGGCGCGTAATGGGTAAAGACCCGGTTCTTGATGAACACGACGCACGACTGGCGCGTGGCTCTGCATACATAGCGTTAGCTCTGGCAAAGGGAACATCAAGACACGCACGAATCGACACCCTCCGTCCGTACAATATCCAGGAGCGCGGTGATGAGGCCAGGTTGTGCGGATATCGTGCGCACCTCGCGCTCCGCTGCCGTGCGTACATTCGCGTCCGGGCTTAGCGTCGCGCCGAAAAGCGCCGCCAGTGTAGACAAGTCCATCTGCATTTCCGTTAGCCGTGATTTTACGCCAAAAGATGGGATCGCGATAATAATGGAGGCGAAAATCACACCTCTTGGCTCGTTTATAGCTGGTTAACCCGGTTTATTCTATCAAGACCCGTTTGTTGGTCGTTTTATAGCCGCGTGAAAGGCTCTTTTGCCTTTATCCTCGTGTGTGGTGATGGAGCTGTGATGGAAAAAAATGGTTACTGTCACGATCATCGGATCTCCGTGATGACACGTGAGGTGACATCGCGCCGTCGGCAATCCGGAGCGCTGTTTGAGAGTCGGCATGAAATCGGCACTCAGTCCGGACCACAGTTCAGAAGTAGGTGACAACACTCAAGGCAACGAATGCCCTCGGCCTAAACATCCACCATCTGGCGCGCCCTCTGCGCCGCACTTCGAAACATGACAAGTGTCAAGCACATATGTGGCGCAGGTGATATTTTATCAATCTTACAGGTTCGTGCCTTAGCAGACTCCTCCGTTAAATTATATATTGGATACCCATCAACGCATGTTCATATTCTCACGTCGCTTCACATTTAGACGGTGCTATTGTAATGGAGAACACTGCCTTATTCCATTGTTCTAAAGGCACAGCTAACGGTGATAGCCGAGGACATCGTGTATAGAACGCAAGGATACTTCTATGTATTTCTTCCCCACCTCTTCCACCATGACCACCAGTGCCAAAACGGTCCACCGTCATCACCATCGTCGCGATGAGGATAAACGCAGGAGCGAGGACAAACGAGGCGCAATGCCTCCATTGAAACTGGTTACGCCACCTGTGCTAAGCCACCACGACGGAACGTTATCTGTTCAGCAAGTCTCGGGCTATTATGGCTTCCCCACGAAGCTGCATCGCAAGTCTTCGAGGTCCGCAGAGCATCGCCACGATTCACGTCTGCGCGCTTCAAATACATTGGCCCCTCATCCAGGCGCTGCGCTGCCTCCAAGGACTCATGACGCGGTGCACATCCCCAATGCTACTAGGAAGACCGATCCATTTCCGCCCAAACCTCATCCGAAAGGGCCCTCAAAAGCCAAGCGCCGTGATAAAGACACACGACGTAGCCCTTATATTGAAACGGAAACAATCATTTCCAGTGAGGCAAACATCGTTGGGTTACTCTGTCATTCTTCTCGTAATGCCCATTTAGGTCCTCCTCCTCCCGTCCTGGACAAACGACTTCAAAAACGGGAGAACTCATACAGTAAGTCTGAGTGTCTGCGCTTTCGTGGTATTGAACTGATTGGTCGCCGTAGAGCCATTAAAGGGCATTTTGAAGCCATCGCCGCCGTCAGAGGACCCTGTAAAGATTCGTGCGTCTTTGCTACCCAATAAAGATGTCTTGAGCTGACCGTGAACACACAGCACTTTTCGCACCGCGTCCGAGAAAGTTATCCCGGGCTAGTCCCGTTGAGGTTATGGAGGATGCTGGTAAGACGTATTTACGCCACACTCTGAAAGGGGTTTCTGATCCGCTGCTGCATAGTGGGTACTCACACGCCGAGAACGCCATCAAGAATGGCGACGCCCTCCCACCGGAATCCTCCATCGATGCAACCATCTGGATGGTGTAAGTGGGTTTAGTCGGATTACCAAATACTTGCGACTCATTCATCTCTGATAGCCCATCAATATCGACCGATACCTCCCCAGCAGCCATCGACGTACCCAAGTCACCACGCCTTCCCTTCGAAGCCTCGTCGTAAGTCGCTGACGTTACGTTGATGGGCTTGGCTTAACTAACCGACCTAGATTCAAGTACACACGCGTCGCATGCGCCGGTATATCCTCCAGGCGTGCCAATTTCTCCAAATCTGCAGTACGCGTGCAACGTGCATGCTGTTCAACCGACCTACGCTTTCCCATCCAAACCTCATCCAGAGCGACCTTCGACCGCCGCCGGGACAACACAGGTGTTCGCCCCGAAGCCGCCGAAGCAGGAACGAAGTCGCCACCACAGCCACAAGGAGGGAGAGAGTAGTAGGAAGGGAAAGAGCAAGGAGAAGGAGAAGGATAAGGCGAAAGAGAAGGACAAGGCGAAGGAGGTGTCGACGAGTAAACACCGTGAGCATCGCGAGCATGGTACTCGAGAACATGACCATCACCGGAGTCGCGACGAAGGACGACCTAGGGGCAGAGACAGACGGAGCGGCGCTCAGACTGATACTGAAGTACTCATTCCCAGTGAGCCAAACTTCGTCGTGTTGTCGATTGATGCAATACTGACCATACTGCCCACCAGGTCCGCGTCCCCCCATCCTGAACGAGTTGCTTCAGAGACGGGAGATCGCTTTCCTCACTCCGTCCGGTCTGCATAAGAAGAAGCTCGCTATTCGATTCGACATCTCCAAGAATCCGATGGACGAGGAGCACAGGATCGAACTGTGGGACGCAGCTCAAGGACGCTATGTCCCCATCACACTCGCAGACTGGCGCAAGCCAGTTTCCCCACACACCGTCGTCAAAGACATGATACTCCACATGCATCATGATTATTCACACTACGTACAAGCCAATCTTTTCAAGCGCGACGGATTGTGGCTCAACGACGTCTTCTGCGCCATCTACGACATGTTTGACCGGCTTCTGAACGACGAGGATTTAGTCAAGTATGCCAGCCTCATCAAAACGCCGTCGTTCCAGTATTGGTTCAACGAGAGATGCAAGGGCTTGAGAAACCCAGATCAGGCGAGGCGTTTGGGTTACAAGCACGTCGACTTGTTGCAAGGAAATGTGTTCTTCGCGGACCTGAAGCATCTAACCTTCGAGAGGTGGATTGTAAGGGTAGTCCAGGACCGTGCGAACGAGCCTCGCTTTGGCGTGAGTATTCCCTCTTTTCCATGAACCTCGACAAGCGACTGACGGAACGTTGCTAGGACGCGTACGACCGATGACAGAAATCAATCGTTCAGTCATTCCTACAATTGAGTAAACCCATTATGTACTATAGCGCGTATGATATCTTCAATGTCTGTATTTCCGTTAGCCGGGCGATGTCAGGCCAAGTAAACGCCAAATATACGCGACAGGTAAAAATGTAGATGCGATCGCGATAAGAAGTACAGGAAACGAAATCGCCTCAATGCTGACCACGACCACTAGAATTGGCGTTCAGCGTGGGCTCTGCAGCTAACGATATATCGAGTCATTTGTGGTGCAGTTGTTCTACGAGGAAAATGAAGCGGTCGGTGCCTTGTCGATTCATCACGCTGCATGCCATCAACCGCATGTTGATCATCATAGAGATTAGACCCCGCTACTATTGTAATGGAGAGCACTGCCTTCTTCTATTGTTCTACATCTACGGTGATAGCCGAGCAGGACGTCATTTGTATAAAAAGAAGGATACTTCCATGACGTTCTCCGCCGCCTCTTTCATCATGAATCCCAGTCACGCTGTCCCGAACCACTATCCTCACGGTAACATGGCGAACTCGTCGTGTCAGTGATGCCCATGCTAATAGTGCCCCATAGGTTGGCCTCCTCCCGTCCTGGATAAACTCCTTCAAAAGCGTAATGTTCGTTTCCGTACTCCGTCCGGTGTCGATAAGATGAAACTCGCTATCCGATTCGACATCTCCATGAATCCGACGGACGACGCGCACACGGTTCAATTGTGGGACGTGGCTGAAGGACTTTATGTCAACATTTCCACCGCAGACTGGGACAAGCCAGTATTCCCGCACACCGTCATTCAGACTATGAATCTGTGCATGCCTCATACGAATTCACACGACGACCAGTTCCATCTCTTCGAACGCGAGGGACTGCATCTCAAACATGTCTTTTGCGCTATCTACGACATGTACGACCGGGTTCTCAGCGACGAGGATATAGTGACGTATGCTAAGGTCATCAAGACGCAGTCTTTTCATGATTGGTTCAAGAAGAGATGCAACAGCTTGAGCAATCCGGATCAGGCGAGGCGATTGGGCTACAAGCACGTGGACTTGCTTCAGGGAAACGTATTCTTTGCGGACCTGAAACCTATCACCTTGGATAGTTGGATTGTAAGGATAGTCCTGGACCCTGGGAACGAGCTTCGCTTTGGCGTGAGCATTTCCTCTTTTCCATGAACCTCGACAAGCGGCTGATGGAACGTTACTAGGACGCGTACGATCGATGACGGAAATCAATCGTTCAGTCATTCCTACAATTGTGTAAACCCATTATGTACTATAGCGCGTACAACTTTTAGGATAACATCTTAAATCGTCTACATTTCCGTTAGCCGGGCGAGGTCACGTTAAGATACAGATGAGTTCGCAATAATAAGTACTGGAAACGAAAATCACACCTTTTGGTGCTTTTGTAACTCGTGCTCGCCGGTCAAAGGCTGGTTCATTCTATCAAGACCTTTGTGTCGGTCGTTCTGTTGCCTTTATCCTCGTGTGCTGAGATGGTGGTGCTGTAAATGATGATCATCGGATCTCTGTGACGCCATGTGAAGTGACCTTACGCCGCCGGCAACCCGGAGCGCTGTGCATGAAACCGGCACTCAGATCTGACTACAGCGAGCAGTGACGTTCAAAAGTAGGTGGATGCTCTCAAGCCATCGAAGGACTTCTGCTCTCAATATTATCCGGCTTCATACCTCGCGTGCCCTGCCCTTCCACAAGACATGCGTCAAACACATCTGTGGTGCAGTTGATCTGCTATGAATTTGACTGGGCGGTACCCCGCCGAGTCCTCCGTTAAATATGCCGTCTTTGAGACCTATCATCGCATGTCCACACTCTCACGTCGCCTCATAGATGCTGTTATTGTAATGGAGAACACCGCCTTGTTCCATTGTTCTCAACGGTGATAGCCGAATATTAGGCCCCGTTTATATAAAAAGAAGCATATTTCCATGAGCTTCTACGCCTTCGCCGCTTTCTTCATGACCTCCAGTGACTCCAAAACTCTTTTGAACGACCAAGAGCGCAACGAAGATGAATACAGGGGTTTATTGCCGCCCGAACCTCATTGGAGCGACCCCTCGGAAGATGAGCGTCGACAGATATGCTATGAGTGGGTCCAAAGCGTGCTTGCTGTTCTACCGACCTGCGCTCTCCCATGCGACCTGCGACAACACCAAAGCCGAGGCAGACCGATACTGAAGTACTTATTTCTAGTGAGGCAACCATCATCGTGTTCAAGTTGACTGATGGCATAACGATGAATATATAGGTCCGCCTCCTCCCGTCCTGGACGAATTACTTCAGAGACGGGAGATTCCCTTCCGCAGTAAGACGAAGCTCGCCATCCGATTCGACATCTCCAAGGATCCGCGACACGAGGAGTATAGAGTCCAACGTTGGGACGCCACTAAACGACGCTATGTGCCTATCCCACTGAATGAAGAGTGGCACAAGCCAGTTTCCCCTCACACCGTTGTTCAAGGCATGATTCTGCACATGCCTCATGATCACGTCCAGGTGCTTTCCAGGCCCGACGGATTGCGGCTGAACGACGTCTTTGTCGGCATCTACGACATGTACGACCGGCTCCTAAGCGAAGAGGACCTGGTGGAGCATGTCAGCCCAACGAAAACGCCATGGATACAATATTGGTTGGAGAAGAGATGCAAGAGCTTGAGGAATCCGGATGAGGCGAGGCGGCTGGGCTACAAGCATATCGATTTGTTGCAAGGAAATGTGTTCTTCGCGGAACTGAAGCATCTAACCCTTGAGAGGTGGAATGTAAGGGTAGTCCAGGACCTTACGGACGAGCTTCGTTATGAGCGTGAGTGCCTTTTCTCGTGTACGAAAGCACCATTGAACGATTAATGAACCGCTCTAGGACGCGCACAATGAATGACCATGGTTAATGTACGAGTTATCCTACGAGCGTGTAAGCACAGTCTGTATAACAACTGCAATTATCATTTTTACACTATCCGGCGATCTAGGACTGTACAACACACCTCATTTCCCGACAACTACTTTTCAAGCACGATTATGCATTCAAATAGGTGACGGAGCGAGTGTTGCGTAGGAGAGACTACTCTGCCTCTGATATCATGTTATGGAGAATTACCTATGAATCGCGTTAACTTGTGTGGCGCATGAATTACCCCGTTCATGTTCCCTGGGCGTGGGCTGTAATTTAATGAAGCCGTGAGAGGATAAGTATAGTCATAAATGCTTTTACTTGCAGCGCGCACTGCAAGTGGAAGAACAGCGTCAAGTGTCGGCTGCTGAGTCACTCAGAATGACGGCATACCCAGCCCTAGATTAGGGCTTCGATCGTTTTGCTCTGCACCATCAGCACCATTTGGCTGAACGAACGCCAACAAGATGTCCTCCTCTCGCGCCCTCATAAATAGTGATGGAGCTGTGATGGGAAAAAATGGTTACTGTCACGATCATCGGAATCTCCGTGACGCCACGTGCAGTGACCCCGCGCCGCCGGCAACACGGACCGCGATTGTTTCTCTGAGCCCCGCAGCTTCTCAACAAAGCCGGAGCCCAAACTCCTGAGAGCGGAAAGACGCGCGCTCCAGAGTCGGCATGCAATCGGCATCCAGTCCTGACCACAGCGAGCCATGACGTTCAGAAGTAGGTGGGGGCACTCAGACCCAGAATGTGTTCTGCACTTCATATCCTCCATCGGCCTGTATAACTCGCGTCGCTTCCTTTGAAGCACTGGGAAACATGACACTGAGAGGCTCATATGTGGCGCAGCTGATCTAATATCAATTATACTGGTACGTGACCGGCAGACTCCTACATGGAATGTTCCATCCTTGGTGCCCATCAACGCATTTAGACGCAGCTATTGTAATGGAGAACACTGCCTTATTCCATTGTTCTCAAAGGCACAGCCACGGTGATAGCCGAGAATATCGTGTATAAAACGCAACGATACTTTTATGCATATGTCCCACACCTCTTCCACCATGACCTCCAGTGACAAAACGGTCCACATCGTTTTACGCCACCCTCATCATCATCGTCGCGATGAGGATAAACGCAGGATCGAGGACAAAAGAGGCGGGACGCATCCACTACAGCTGTCGATGCAACCTGTGTCAATCTACCACGACGGACTGATATCTTATCAGCAAGTCTCAGGCCATCATGTCTTCCCCACGAAGCTGCATCGCAAGTCTTCGAGGTCCGCAGAGCATCGCCACGACTCACGTCTGCACGCTTCGAGTACACTGGCCCCTCCTCCAGGCGCTGCACTGCCTCCCAAGACTCATGACGCGGCGCACATCCCCCATGCCACCAGGAAGACCTTTCCGCCCAAACCTCATCCAGAGGAGCCCTCGAAAGCCAAGCGCCGTGATAAAGACATACGACACAGCCCTGATATTGACACAGAAACAACTATTCCCAGTGAGGCAAACATCGTTGCATTACTCTGCCATTCTTCTCATAATGCCCATTAGGTCCACCTCCTCCCGTCCTAGACAATTTACTTCAACGACGGGTGATCCCTTTCCGTACTCCATCCGGTATCGATAAGAAAAAACTCGCTATCCGATTCGACATCACCAAGAATCCAATGGACGAAGAGACCAGAATCCACCTCTGGGACACCACCAAAGGACGCTATGTTCCCATCACTCTCGCGCAGTGGCGCAAGCCAGTATCCCCTGACACCGTCGTCAAAGACATGATAATCCATATGCCTCATGATTACTCACACTACATCCAAGCGGTTTCCGTGCAGGTGGCTGATTTCTCCTACTTATTTTTCTCTCCGATAACCCGGTAGCTTTCCTTGACGTGGGTTTTGTCCTCACAGAGGTTTTCCCTGCAAGGTTTTGAGGCACCCGTGGTCTGCGTCGCCATTTACTTATCATTCTTCACTATACACGGTCCGTCGGGGTACTAGTACCTTAGCTATTTATTTAGTGTAGGCGGAATCAATATTGTAACATTGTAACCTTTTCAAGTGCACCGGATTGTGGCTTAACGACGTCTTCTGCGCTATCTACGACATGTACGACCGGCTTCTGAACGACGAGGACCTAGTCAAGTATGCCAGCCTCATCAAAACGCGTTCGTTCCAATATTGGTTTGAGGAGAGATGCAAGAGCATGAGAAATCCGGATCAGGCGAGGCGGTTGGGTTATAAGCACGTCGATTTGCTTCAAGGAAATGTGTTCTTCGCGGATTTGAAACATCTAACATTTGAGAGGTGGATTGTAAGGGTAGTTCAGGACCGTGCGAACGAACTTGGCTTTGGCGTGAGCATTTCCTCTTTTCCATGAACCTTGACAAGCGGCTGATAAATTGCTGCTAGGATGCGTATGACCAATGATGGTCATGATTGGAGGACCTATCCCTACAAGCGTGTAAACTCATATTGTGTAGCGAATAAAATCCAGAAAACATCATCTCCAATCTATCGTCATGTACTTATCGCTTATAACCTTTGACTTGTCAATCTTGACCGTTGTTGTATAAGCATACCCATGTACCAGTAAAACTGCGTCGCTGGCAATTGAGCGATTGCTTCCCTTTCAGGAAAAGAATAACGATCGTTATACTAATCGTCTCAACTGTGGCGCAGGTGATTACTTTCTCATTCTTCCCTCGGCAGCTGCTGGATACAGAGTCCGTGAATCCGTGTACATCTACATGTTGTATGCACGGAAGGCTTCGCGAGAAACAACGTCCATAAGGTAGCAGCACAGCTTCAAGCTGCTGAGTCATTCAGCTGACGGTGCACCCAGCCCTAGATTAGGGCTTGGATCGTTTGCTCTGCACCATCATCGCGCGCCACGAACGCCAACAAGATGTCCTCCTCTCGCGCCTTGACCACTATACTACCCCTCGTCGAGACATCGCCATATTCAGCGCACCAAAAAGCTCGGACATTCGCATCGCGCTACGTGCAACACACGCAGTACCCAGCCGCGATCGAAGTTTTGTTCGAGACAGCCAAAGAACTGTACAAGAAGGGCGAGCAGGGCAGTGGGACAGATCTGGCCGTGTTTCTAGTAGATGTGTATAAAAAGGCGGGGCTACGTTTGGATGGAGCAGGCGCGGACGAGATTAGAGGACGACTGACACAGCTGATTGGACTGGCTGGGGCATCCGGATCTTGGCGGAAAACATTAGTGGACAAGTCGCTGGTCTGGAGCAGGAGTCGTGGCGTCTGGCCGCAAGGCGATGCCGGATTGCATACCTATGTTGGCGAGGTTCTCATCCGAGGTCAGTGTCTGAATATCGATCGCGGTCACCTCTAATCCCCGCGTAGATGGCGCCTACGATCAAGCCGAGCCTCACCTTGTTGCCGCCGGGACACGCGATGCTGCGCGTCTTCTCGCGGATGCATACATCGCCTGGTCTCCATCATCGAATCACGGTCTCTTTGCTTTACGGGGCGTCCTTCCATATCTTCAGAACGGCAACATCGCAGCCGCACGCGCATTCATACTCCTCTATGTTTCCAAGACCGAAACCGCAGCGCCACCAAAGATCACCGTAGACCCCACATCCGAATTCACGCCTTGTTCCGACCCACTACTCAACTTTGCCCAGCTCGCCGTGTTTACATGTCAGCGCGCTGCTGGTGCCTCCAACAAAGTCATGCGCGAAAGCTGGGTGCGCCTCTGCGGAACGTACCAGTCCCAATCTCCTGGCACAAACCCACTAGCGCAGCCGGAAGTACGACGTACGCTTAATGAAATTGGGAATCTGTTCTTCGATATTCCTCAGCCTCGTGCTGCTGGGAATCCGATGGCGGATATGATGGGTGCGCTGTTCGGTGGCGCAGGAGCACCGTGAGTCCATGATGTGCTGAGTAATACGCGATACTGATCTTTTGGTTCTTAGCGGAGGAGGAGGAGGACCAGGGGGTGGTGCAGGAAAGAGGGTGTTGGCGCCCGCGCAATTATCGATTGGTGGCGCAAGTGGCCTTGACTAGTTTGCTACCGTGGGTTGAGGGGCATAGCTTTTGGGGGTGTCATCATCAAGAATCAAATACGACAGCATTATATTTCATTTCCGTGTCGATATCTGGTCAGGAACTGCCGAGTGTGCAAGTGTGATAAGTCTATGCACCAAGTAGACGCGGGGATATCTTCGCGTTTAAAAGGTCGCCGCGCGCCTATCAGGAGCTCAAGGCTCCGAGACCAACATGGCAAGAAACTGACAGCAAATCAATTTGGTCGTACTAAGGCTACGTTATGGTGAGCCAGGGTAGATCTTGGACCAGGTATCCGTCTCTTCCATGTGCGGAGGATCGACAGAGGAGCACCACGTTTCGGAGTCGCGGGACGTCGTACTGCTTGGCAGCCTCGAAGATCAGTCTGGCGAGTAGTCCCTCTCTAAATGTGGCTAAATCATTGTCGGCCTTGCAAACAAGGCTTGTGCTTTCTCGCCGGAATATCAACTGAGGAAATTGGTAGCGCACAGAGCAGAGTGATTATAGTGTTTCATTTAGCGAACTCGCCCACTGTGTAAAATGGTAGATTATAGGAGTCTGTAATCTAATCGTAATGCGACAATTCTAGCCAATCACATTCTATTATTCTGTACTCTGCCCGTAATCTACTCATTCTGGCCACATTTCACGCACATTCCATCCGGTAGCACGTGAGTCGAGTGCCTCGCTCGCCTCTGCCCGCCTGCGGTTGCGCCATTGCGAGCACTACCGTTGGGCTCCTTCCCGTGTGCATTACGTTTCTTCAAACTTGGATCTTATGGTCTACCGTGCACTCGCATATCAATGCTTCGATGTTGATTGGTTAAGAGGGAGCGCGCTATGTAGTATCATCGTAGTCGTCGTTATAGGAAGCCAACGAACGAATCGGCATCACGGTCATGAGTACAACAGCGTCAACGTAATGCGAGACGACAGAGAAGCATTAAGTGGTCATGCTGCCATAAATAGCTGAATTTTGTCTGTATTCCGACCATTCTAGTTATCTTTTGAAAACCTATGATCTGAATCGAATCTTCCTCGATTGTCACCTCATTCGACGCATGTTCGGACAGTCCATAGTCTAAGGCTTTACGCAGTGACCTTAACTGTAGATGAGGGTCACCTGGAAGTGTCTTCGTATTCCTGGATTACTGATGTAGTGTGGCGCAGTTGATTTACACGTCCTGTAACATCGATTATCACTTGTTACATCCTGATAACATGCTTTCCTTCTATAATGAGATCGATAACACAGGTACTGCATTCTCACCTTTGTTCTCAGCACACAGCCGCTGATCGCCGAGTACGCCCCCATAAGTATAAAAGGCAGCATCAATTTTGTGGCTTTCTTCACACACACCAATAATCATGCCAACCGAGCGCTACCTCAGCCACGTCCGAGAAGTAGTGGCCAATTGGCTGTCCGAGCGGGTGCTTGAGGTTTGGAAGGCGAATTATCGTGACCCAGAGATCCTTCCAATCCCAGCGCAATGGACCATCACGATTCATCAGTCCTCTACGCAAGGTCTTGCCTTCCCAATCGTATTCTCCTTCTTTGTCACTGGCGTCACCGGGCCTGGTTCGTCAAGTGGGAAACTTTACCGAGTGATGTGGCATTTTACGCGTACGTCCTCAACCATTCTCCCTATCTGACACCTCATTGAACGCCTCTCAATCAGACCGACCTCGCGAGGGAAGAATTCTAGGTCAATTCCTCGATTTACGAAAGCCCGCTGGGCGTTATATTTCTCACAGATCGTCTTTGGGGGCATATAGTTGCAACGGCACCATTGTTCTACCCCCATGGCACATATTACAAGGGATCATCGCATCTTTGAGGAATACCAGGCCGGAAATTCCTGTCCAGCTGACAATCAAGGAAAATGTCAGGAATGGCGACCGGATTGGCACAGCAGTGATCATCGTGAACAACAATAACTTGTCACAGATGCTCGATATGATCACATGGATTCCAGAGGGACATGAAGTGGACTGGAAATGCTCTAGATGTGGAACGCGCGTGGAGGTCACAGAGTGGCTGACGACTTACTGCGTGTGGCGCACTGCGCAGGTCGGAGTGTGCCTAAACTGTCAGGGCAATGTTGCCAGAATGAGAGCGGCAGGCAAGGCTGCGCTGGCGCTGGCAGCATGTATGGCTGTTCACGAAGTGTACAGAATGTGGCACTATTTTGAACAATGAGTTTTGACGTCGATTTCCTTCTGTGTACTTAGTATGTGCCAGTCAATATCCGAGTCTTGTGTAAACCTTTGAATCAAACAAACAGAAGATACAGCCCGACGTTAGGTCCTCATTCACCAGCCTCGATACTGGCGAGATAAAGGGCATGGTAAACCGTGTACTTGTTGTCTCTGTTGGAGAAATCTTGATCGAGTCTTTGCTTTTCTTTTGCGCAACTTACTTTGCCTACCTGTATACGTCGGAGGGACATGGAGTGCTGTCACTGTAAATTCTCCTACAATACACTCAACATTGAACGTAGCTTCGCCCCGGGGACGCATTACTAGTACCAAATAGCGACTTCGTGTTGACGAATCCGACTAAGCCTCTAAGCGCCCTGGATCAGATTCGTCGAAGATCGCATGGAACTAGAACGAGACTTAGGAATACTTGGACAGTGATTGACTGGATGTTATGAGAGCGCTATTCACTCGTGTTTCACAAACCGGTTGGGCGGGGTGTCTTTTGTCAACTTTCTCACGACCATTTGATCAAGCACTGCCACCAATTCTCGTGGACAGCCACTTCCCATGTTCAATGCACCTTATTGTCATGTCCACTCCGACTGGGACATCTTTTCTATTGCGAACTCAATAGAATTCATACCTTCCTGGTGGCCAAGTTTGGCACCCTAGCAAATCGGAGCTCCTGTTTGATCTGGATCGGGCGCACCTACAGAATTGAAAAGCAGGCATGGGGGAGATGTAGACGGACATGTAACGGAATCTCAGTAGAATATCCTTTATAGTCTATTGGACTAGATGGCCTTGCTCCTCGCCGGATTGGGGAGGCTATATGTTTGAGTTACAGGAGTGACCTTGATGGCGACAGTTCATGCCATTTGTGGGGTCTGTATTCCGGCTTTTGCATGTACAGCGCACAACTCTCAAAGTCGATCTGGGATTGTCCATCTCAAAAGTTCCGTCTCCATTGCTGCATTGTATGTCATGCTGTCCAGGATAAAATGTGACGAACACGGGCCTAAAGGACTCGCTATTTTGGGGGAGGTGCACACGCGAGATATTCACAATCATGCTCCAGAGGAAGTAAGGAATGAGGAAAAGAGGCTGAAAAAATTGGCGAAGGTAACGTCGGCAGAGGCGAAGATTATTCTCGAATGGTATACGCACGCGACAGGGCATACATGGTAGGAAAGATGGAGTGAAATCCAGTGTTCCGTTGTTAAATAGCTGATGTATATAATCGATTATGTTGTTTCCAATGTTTGTTAAGATAGGTTTGTGACACGCCGCATTGTCGGCCACCCCCTGGAGCTGCTCAACACAGTCACCGTTGCCGCTCGGCTGATGCTGTGACATAAACGCCTTTGGCAATGGTTGAACGCCACGACAACGGAAGAGCAGCTATTCATCATGGGGTAGCTGCGCTTGTCGGGTACACCCTCAGTGCTCTCATTGTGACCTTTTCTGTTGACACCTGCTATCGCTATGATTTCTGTTTGAGCAGCGATTCACGCGCACTCGTGGATCGTACTCAACGGTCCTTGATATCAAAGGAGTCTAGGGGCTTAGAAATTCTGCTATGGTGTGCTTTTCGCCTTCTCTCGGCTGATTTTATATATATAAAGCCCAACTGTACTCCTCGATACTCGTTTCCTCAATCTTGCCGAAAGGAGGAAGGACCAGTGATGTTGGGTATTTGCCTCGCACGCTGTCGCTCCGTCCCTCACGATCTGTCAGTGACGGT
>JADNYV010000588.1:0-20993 GCA_015501055.1 Mucidula mucida | reverse complement strand
ATGGCTTGCCATGCCTCTGTATCCTCGAAAAAGTTGCGGACTATATATTTTGATCCATCGTCAGATGGCACGAGGATCCATACTCCTCAGCGTACGCGATGGCCTCATGACGAAGGAGACCGATACCAAAGACCAAAGTCGGCGGTAAACCCATCGTCTGGGTAGTATGGATCTGGAAGGTAGCGGAAGGGCTCATGTTTGAATATGTACTCGTGCGTGTAAGGCTGAATTAAAACTGTACTGTAAGCCCCATTAGAATGCTGGAAAGGCAATACAATACATACATTGCTGTCTCCTGGATCATATCTGGCAACCTCTTCCTCATACACATCCGTCTTTGCTGCGTCTTGAAGCGTGAGTGCGCAGAGCGCTTGGGTGCAAGGTTGTACTTCGTGACCGTCAGACATGCATGTATACAGTTTGAAGCAAAGGGAATGCGACCACGTGGCCACCCTTGGCGTAATTGTCGTGAGAAAGAACTTGATACTGGTTCCCGCCGCCTCGTCCAATTGCGCGTCAGGTCTCCACTCACAAATCTGCTCAACATTAAACGTCCAGTCAAACAGTTTGCCGAGTTCAACCGTGTATGTCCCTGGACGGAGGGACGAATGATGCCTGCTATACGGAGAGAAGTCGTACTCAGAGTGCCTTTTCCGTTAGCCTGAAGTACTAGGCGCTTTAGTCTTGGCATAGTCATCCAAATAACGCGTCTTGTCTCGCCATTTTCATCAAACACGACATCAGCTGTGCTCGTGTATACCAGCGAGTTCGAGAGCCACGGCGATGATAGAATTTAAAGCGCCGATTAGCCAGGTAACCTATGCCTACTAGATGAGCAAGCGTCGATATAGTAGGCATAGGTTACCTGGCTAAGCGCCGACGTTGACCCGCTTCAATGACTGCCGCAGTGACGATGATACTTACATGTCGTGTCACACGAGTAAAGTAATTAAAGATTAGTTCTACAGTATGTAACTGTAGGTGCAATCACTTTTTTGATGGCGTTTCGCAAGTCCGCAGGGAAAATCGCGACTCTGGAATCAACATGTCGACAATAGGGTTTGTCAAAGTTAAACGTTAAAGTGTCGCAGCTGCTACAGTGCTGCGACAGTTAGTTGATACAGTAGTTGCAACATTTCTGAATACACGGCACCGGCACTGCGGCACTGCGTCTAGTGTCGGAATCCGTGTTCGTCGCATACAAAAGATCCTCCTGGGCCTCCCCAATTAGAGCAACAAGAAAGGCTTCAAGAAGCCTCTGTGCGTTAAAGTCTTATCGATTGAGTGGCGCGACGTGCGCGGTACTCATGCAAACTCCGACACAGTGCCGCACTGCCGGTGCCGTGTATTCAGAACTGTCGCAACTACTGTATCAACTAACTGTCGCAGCACTGTAGCAGCTGCGACGCTCCAACTTTGACAAACCCTAATGTAACCGGAGAGATATCCACAGCGACCAATAACGAGGTAAAACTCTACCATGGCGTTGGGAGAAGAAACACAGGTACTCTGATCACGCTTTTCGGATCATGTGCATTAACGCAACGCTGTGGCCACACATTCAAGCTTGCGATGGCTACAACGAGCCTTCTGGAGACAGATGGTGCTAACATTGATGAGATGATGACAGAACTCGAGTCATCTTGAGTAACCCTCATACATGACATGGACTACGGCGCTGTGTACTTATATACATATCAAAAACCATCTACATACTGTACAAAACCACCCAATACACAAAAAAGTACAAAATCAATTCTATCTCTACCGAATCAAATCATGCCACACATCCGAATCCGTCGTATCGTCCTCCGAAAGCTCCTCCACATCATCCGCCCTCACCAGCGCCTTCATATCCCACCCGCCATTCGCTCTCTCAATCAACGCAAACCTGTCAGGGTGCTCGCGATACTCATGCAGAAGCCCATTGACATACGCGTACCCGCTCCGGTCCCAGGCGCAAGATGCACATTCCACCCAATGAAGATGCGAATCGTATGCAAGTCCGCGCGGTCTGCCTCACGAAACGCCGTCACCACCGCATCGGGATCCAAGCTGCGCGCGTAGATGACGAGTCCATCGTCGTGATGATAGTCATTCCATACATCTTAATCATATCCGCGTGCATCCGCGCCGCCTCATCTTGACATACTGAGGATCGTGGCGCTGTCCACCACTGAAATGGACATGGGGGCTCCCACACTGGAGGAACGTAGGCAGGACGTAATAGCTTCTGACGCTGTCGCATCAGAGACATGTCTTCATCGTCATCCATGGATTCATCTTCGGCGCTACCGTAGCTCTCAAAGTCGTCATCAGACTCCGCCCCGAACATCCAAGGCATGTATCCTGCCCCACGTCAAAGTCATAGTCATCCTCCATATCCTCCATGTCCTCGTCGGCTGGGAAAAGGCACTCCAGGATCTTCTTCATCAACCGTCGACGTCCCATCTGCACGAGATACTGGAGTACCGGCAGTGTGACCAGGACCCTTCGCCTTTATCAAGGTAGCTGCAACCGATTTAACGAGAAATACAGGGACCGTCTATGCAAAACGGTAGCGCGGCAGCAAGGACACGATTTTTGACGGTTCATGATGTACTGAGGATCCTCAAAGTCTTCGGGATCAATATCCATATCGTCCGCGGATGGTGGGGCCTTGCGGAACCATTCTTGCAGGCATGGCAGACAAAGAATGTGGCCACATGGCGATAATCTGCGCGACGTGTGAAACAAAATCACACGCTGTTGTAAAGTGAACGTACGCATAGGGCTTTAGCAACATCTCCATGCAGATTTGACACTGCAGCGCAGTTTCAATGGTCGAGATGACCTGAATTTCCGGATCAGGATGTGAGCGTTGCCAAATGAAAGACACGCCTTACCTCGTCCGCTTTCTCGGTCTTTGATTTCAATGATGCTAGTCGAGCTTCTTGTTCTTTACGGGCCTAGGATACAATAAGAAGACGAACTGAGAGATTGCGGCTTTGACATACATCCTGGCCCGAATTGTTCTCTAGCTTGAGGTCCTGAATTAGCTGTTGAAATAAATGAGTTGATTTCAGGATGAAAGGCTGGAGTAACGAACTTTCTCTTGTTTCTTCATAACCTTTTTGCTCTTGTGTAATTCTTTCTTGAGCTCGTCCACTTCTAGCCTAAGGCGAGTCTTCTGGCGTTCCGACTCCGCCATAGCTAAGGAGCTGGAATAAACGGACGTCTGCATATCGGCGTCCTTGTCCTTGGAAAGCGTGTGTGTATTCTCCTTCTTTGGCCGATGTTTAGGAGTCGAAGAGTGTAATGGGGTAGTCGACGTGGACCTCATTTTGTGGCCGCGGTCTGGCGGGTCCTCTCCATGGGCTGCAGCCTCTCCAGCGGTGAGATGCATAGAGGACTTTTTGCGCTTGGGGGGATGGGTAGGAGCGATGAAAGGATCCGGGCGAGACCGTCCAAGGGATGGTGAACGGGATTTCTTGCCACGCGCGGCTGCTGGCTGTAAAGTAGTATTTGAGCCCTCCGTCTCCGTGATTTTGCGACGAGATGTCTCTGTCTTTGGACGCTTGCTGCTACCTGTTCCGACGACTGTAGGATCGCGACCTCGGCGAGTAGACATGGTTTAATGGACCTTTCCGTAGATATAGCAGCGTTCGATGAGATAATTTAACGCGCACTTACAAGTGGTTTGGGCGTTGTTGGATGCTGGAACTGCTGGAGGCTGTCGTGGATGATGATGGCAAGAGTACAAGAGACGCGCCTTAATGAGTTGTGACTCGATCACAATGGCAAACAAAACGCCACAGCTTTTCTGATAAGATGGCTATCGTTTCAACAAATCCGCAATGTCTTCGATGTTCTGGCTGCTCTCGTTTTCGCGGCTTAAATACCGCTTCAAGTGTCTCAATGGGACTTGAACCAATAACGCGACGGGAGGCTTGAAATTTCATGCCGTCAATTCGTTTCTGCAGCATAATACGCGATACTGGAATGGTACGCGACTGCCTATCTCTTTCCGACGTAAACTCATTCTCAAGACACAACGTCGTACTAGGCATTATCCCCACTGGCACCCTCTTATCACCCGTTGCTCAGGTGTAGATTGGACAAGTCTTATTCACATTATGATTATTGATAACCTGATCGCATGACACGAACTCGACTGAGCGCGTTCAAATGCAGCTAGGGATTCCTGTCATGGCCTCATTCCAATGACAGCCGACCTATCTTTGGCATCACTTATATTTGAACGGTATGCTACGATACATACAGAGTACATCGCCTTGTTCCGGAATTGACGGACTCCGAAAAGGTACTGCTCAGTGCTGTTACAGCGAGGACGAGATATATATATATATGTCGTGTTGTGTCAAGGAGCGGAAGAGCAATCTTGGTCAACTGATAGCATGGAGCGTGTGGATAAATGTAGACCTGTACTTGGGTTTGAGGTATGTACGGTCTTTGAGAATCTCTATGTTAATCCTGTTTTCATGTGTATGACTTTCACAGGAATTTTGCTTTCTAGATGGCCCTGGTTTGGGTGCGCCCACAGCCGTACTCTCAGCTCTAGGATAGACGAATGTGGCAGGCGATGCGGCTGAATCTGGGCGGGTATTCGGAAGGCCCCAGCGGGAACGCCGCCGTTTCAGATATTAACGAACGCGCTCTTGCTGTAAACATTCGATATGCTAAATATTCATCAAGGCTACTGCCCCGCGGAACTCCCTGGAAGCTTTCTTCAAGTGACGATGACCTCTTTGGTTAGTGTGGCGCGGACCCTTTCTGGCGCGTCCATCGGTACGGTCTTGGAAGCCTCCCAACGTAGTAGGTTGCCGAGATACAACGGGGACAGCGCCCATTCTAAATATACGCATCATGATTAACGGGCATTCTGAGACTCAGAAAAGCGAGAAGTGGGGGAATTGCTGTACCCCGAAGAACTATATTTCAACGTGTTCTCTTCCACGCCATCTTTTGAAAATACCAACCTAGTCGAAATGCTGTGGTCGCAGCTGTTAGCTCTTTGCGCTGTCGCCCTTGCCAGCGCCAGTCCTCTCGCGGAGCGATACACGACGCTTCGGAAAAGACACTCATGGGACGCGCCTCCCCGCGGATGGGAGTTCCACTCTATACCCAACGCGGGAGAGGTTATCGAGCTGCGCATTGGGCTACGACAAGGCCGGGTTGATGAGCTGATCTCGTCGCTGTACGAGGTGAGCGAGCCGGGGCATCAGCGGTGCGTTCCAGTGTGCGTCGTCGTCGGGGATCGATCACTCATCATCACCATACTAGGTATGGCAAGCACTTGTCGAAAGCGCAAGTCGACGCGCTCGCGGCGCCGCATGCGGATTCTGTCGCCGCTGTCGAGGCGTGGCTCGCGCACCACGGTGTCGCCTCAGAGAGCGTGGCTCTCCGGGAAGCGTGGATGGTCGCGCGCGTGACTGTGGCGCAGGCGGAGTCTATGCTCGATACGACGTACGCCGTGTTTCACCACTCCGAGTCGGCGTCATCTGTTCTCCGCACGATGGGGTATTCCCTCCCCGCGGAGCTCGATGCGCACATTGATGTTATGGCCCCGACGACGCATTTTGGTACGGTGCGTTCGATGAAAAAGGAGAAATTTGAAGCTGTTGGTGAGCTTGGGAGTGGTGTGGACTTTGGGAAGCTGAACTGCGAGACGAACGTGACGGTTTCGTGTTTGAGAGATCTATATAAAAGTGAGTTGCTTTTTTGAGCGGTGGTGGTTGATTGGGGTTGACGCGGTGTGATGCATGTAGCGAAGGACTATGTTCCTGCTGCGGCTGATGATGTGTTGGGCGTTGTTGGGTATGTTGATGAGTGGGCGAATTACGTGGATCTGGAGGTAGGCGCCAAAAAACCTTTTTTGTCTTGCCTTTTTTAAGTGGCTTGCATAGGACTTTTTGAGCGTGTTTCGACCAGATGAGGCTCAGTCGTCGTTCGAGACGGTCTTGGTGCATGGCGGGGTGAATGATCAGTCCAAGCCTGGAGATGAGGTTCGTCCTAGAGTCTTTATCTCCATTTTGACAGAGCACTCATGAAACTACTCAGGCCAACCTCGACATACAATACACCATCGGGATCAGCGCCCCAACGAAGAACGTATATTACAGGTGCGTCATTCCCGTCAAATCTCCCAAGGCAACCTCTCATCTCATGGATTATTATAGCACCGGTGGCCTTGCCTCCGAGTACAAACCCGACTCTTTGTCACCAACTAATACGAACGAGCCGTATCTTGACTGGCTGGAGTTCATTCTCGCGCAGGACGAGATTCCGCAGACGATTACAACTTCGTACGGGGATCATGAGCAGACCGTACGTGCACGCTTTCTCTAAATTGTCGGTATCACATATGGCGGCGCTATGTATAGGTCCCATACGACTACGCTGTCCGCGTATGCACCGAATTTGCGAAGCTGGGCGCGAGGGGAAGTACGGTGCTTTTCGCGAGTGGTGATTTTGGGCAAGTATCTGGTTTTTTTGGGTGGCGTGGTGAGCTCATCTATGAACATAGCGTCGGGGGCACCAATGCGACGAATTGTTTGGCGAACGATGGGTCGAATGAGATAGTGTTCCAGCCTATGTTCCCGGCGAGGTGTGTGTGTGCATCTTTCATTATTCTGGCACCAAATGCATAGTTAGCTGTCCATACGTGACTACCGTTGGAGGCACCACGGGCGTCGTCGAGCGCGCTGCGAGCTTCTCTGGCGGCGGGTTCTCGAATTACTTTCCTGCGCCCGAGTATCAAAAGCAAGTTACCGCGGAGTATGTGTCGACGTTGGGCGATATGTATAAGGGGTTGTACAAGTGCGTCTCTCTCCTCTACATAGGCGTGCGTGTGCATACACTGACAATCGCATCGCAGTACCTCGGGTCGTGGGTTCCCGGACATTGCAGCGCAGGCTGAGAACTTTCTCATTGTGTTAAACGAGACGGTGGGGAGCATTGATGGGACGAGTGCGAGTTCGCCTGTGCGTTACTATTCTTCTGTTGTCCGCGTCGCTAAATCTGAATGTGGTATTATTAGACGGCGGCTGGGGTCATCAGCCTGGTGAACGACTACCTCCTCTCGACGAACCGCGCCCCGCTGGGATTCTTGAACCCGCTGATCTATAAGAATGCGTGGGCGTTTAATGATATTACGAATGGCACGAATCCGGGGTGTGGGACTGATGGTATGTTTTTTTGTCCTACTGAACGTTCGATGGGTACTGATGGTTTGGCGGTGTGTTTTAGGGTTCTCGGCGATGGCTGGATGGGATCCTGTAAGTCGTTGGTTTATATTTGAATGAGGATGGGGCTGATGTATGGGTATTTAGGTCACGGGCTTGGGTACACCAGATTTCAAGCGGCTACAGGCGCTTGTGGATAAAGTGTATTGACGGATAGAGTCAATGAATGAGTATGAAGCATTCTCTGTATACCTTGCACGGGTGTACATTGCTCATGACCAAGTGCATTGGTTTAAATCTATACTTGATCTTAAGAATGAATGCGTCAGAGGGCCTGGCGAGTAACATTTCGACGACCACAACCTGAAGATGTACTTATAATACTATGTTGTTGTAAATGATCTGTCGCTAGCAATCAGATAATGTCGGCCTGTCGCATAGTAAAAACATGCCTCCGGAGTTGAAACCCGAAGTACTTACTACGGGAGGAGACGACGT
This sequence comes from Mucidula mucida, assembly GCA_015501055.1. Lineage (NCBI taxonomy): Eukaryota > Fungi > Basidiomycota > Agaricomycetes > Agaricales > Physalacriaceae > Mucidula > Mucidula mucida. Next base: position 13,311 of record JADNYV010000588.1, on the reverse strand, counting down.
AGTCTACCGCCTCGCGTGCTTACTGGGTACTGAAGCGGCAACGGCATCATGTCTATTTTGTCCAACGATCCCAGCGAGATGCAGGGGACTCTAGGGTGGTGAAGTAAACTCTAGGTTTTGGTTTTGATACACCTGTGGTTTACTGTCATATGTAAATGATGGTATTGACAGGGTATTGGGACTGTTGAGGGCTGGCGGGTAGGCTTCAATACCAGCATATCACTACTGCACATGTAAGCGCGCAAGCGCTCAGAGATCCTACTAAGGCGGGATGAGGGCGGCACGGGACTGCGCCACATCACGTGGCTACAACACGTGCCGGACGGTTTCAAAACCTGAGCCTACCCGGTACCGTCATTAACACCTACTGGTCTAGGACCACTAGTAACACCTGACTGATTTCACAAAAAGGTATAGCCAAAAGCCTGATGTATCCAGAGATACTGCCCCAGAGAGGCTCGAACTCTCGACCTTCCGATTGGGTGAAATAACAGTCGGACGCTGTAACCAACTCAGCCATGGGGCAAGTGATCGTTTGACCTACCCCTTAGATATCAATCGAAAGATTTACAACCTCTGAAGAACCCAGGTTAGCTTTAGCCTTGGGATTGCTGGAGGCGTAGTGATAGTAGGTGCGTAGTAAGCTCACAGACGTTCTTTACAAAAATTGTCTTCGTGTCGTGGACATTATCAACGGCTCCAATATACGTAATATATGGGATTTACTGGCATAAAGCTTATTTCAGACCGCACAGATCGCAGGAGGGCCTTGAGCACAACAGCTCTTTCCCCTACTCTGGGAGCGACAGCTCGAGACTCTAGAGGCCTTCGTTCTAGTCATCGACGCGTCTTGAATCACAATATTGTTCTTTGCTGCTGAGATTAGCCGTCCCTCATTGATACGCGGAAGGCCACGGCGTACCGATGAAAGGTGACGTTTTGAAGAATGTGAAGAACGCGACACCCTCGTGAGGTTCTTCATTAACTTCCCAGCGAATGTCGTTGCCTGTGGGTGTGGGCGTCGATGTGTCCCATTCCTCGCCTTTCAAGACTTCGGGAATGGACATCAAGTTGCTCGTCGACGCGGATGGTAGACTGCCTTGGCTACCGTTCGGCGCCTGACTGTAGATAGAACCTTCGCCCTGTGATACTAATGGTAAGCGATACTGACTTGCGATCTTTTCCAGTGTTACAGAAGAATACAAACGTCAGTCAAACATGACCAGGCCACCTGTCCAAAGTCCTTACTGGAAGGTCTCCGCGCAAGCGCTTCTCCAGGCCACGATCAGTCGACGCGGCTTTGAAGAGGGTTTTTCGAAATTTCCTTGTGTATATCTGAAGCTCTTTGACTGCCACCGCGTTCAGAGAGTGCGAAACATTACGAGACCACGGGGAGAGCGCCGTCGCAATGTCGTTTTCCCAATAAATCATCCATTGCGGGTCTCGGGGCGCGACGGGTATAGTGCTAGAGCTCTCCATAGGACGTGTGACTATGTTAGACGGGGCGAACAAGACGTCCGCCAGATTGTCATAGTCAGCACCTCCGAAAGTCTCCATCAAGCAGACGGTCGTATAGTTGGCCTTGGAATTTGCATCCAATACCAGAGACAAGGACGAAGTTTATTGGTTTTGGTGATGGAGAGCGAGCTGCCAGATCGCGTGGAAGCCAAGATAGTCCGTGATTTCCTGGCGCCATCCATTTCGTCGAGGCATTGCAGAAGCGGATCGTAGACGGAGGCGTTGATACCACATATTGAACCCTTCATGATGTTACAAGTACGGTGCGTGAGGTGAAGTGGTTGGTGTATTCTGGAGGTAGAGTCATAGTCTCAGCCATTCTTGATTTGTGCTCCATTAGTAACAAAAACGGATAGCCAGAGCGTTTGGGTTTATTGTGTGGAAGCGTCCGGCAAGTTATAAACAGATCGGAATGTCGGCCCGATGGCTCTAGTTCCTTTTGTGTTAGCCAGCCATCCTTGTTCTCTGGCAATGCTATTGTCTATTGTCTGTTATAGGAACAATGCCGGGAATTGTGACTTCTGACCTTATCAACGTACACAGACTCGTAACTCTTCAACAATATGTCCCCCTCCATGCCCTTGATAAATGACGACGACGACGACGAACGAGACATTGCCCATATTCCTTGGGAAGGGAGCTTTATCGCGTTTTCCATCGATCCCGCCGCGACACTGCAATACTACTGCCAGGGTGGAGATGCTATAGCCAAAGCGCTCGCTCAGGATCTGGCCTGCAAACAATATGCTGGTTACTGTGTTCGGGTACGTCGTTAAGCCCGTGCCTTACCTTTAGAGCAGTGGAATGGGGGGTTACCTGATCCTGAAGCTGCATTCAACAGAATGTGGTTACGGCCCATCCAGATTGGCCTGACGAAACCACGTCCCAATCTTACAGACAAATTCAAGCACGCAACGGCCGATATGTGCGTTCCGATTCTGCCTACGACTGAGCACCCTCTTGGCCGCACGCCTCTCTCCATATCACTTCCCTTGCCATGGCCAAATTGCTATCAACCCACTGTGGATGACTTTGATGCTTTGGTCGCGCCACAAAACTACGACTACTCCAATACGCCACACTTTTCATTCGCCACTGAGTCGGCCATATCACGTTACATCAGCGACGACGTTAAGCGTATAAACGTGATGGACGCGGAGTGCGGTGCTGTGGTCAACTCAGACTCAGATTCGATACAGAGTGTCGGCGATTATGCACCATCGCTCAGTGACGATATTGATGCTGTCGAGAACGTGGAACAAGATCTTCACACCCGCTATCAAGGTCAATTCTGATCTTGGCGTCATCAAAGTCCTTTCAGATCCCGCAGAACTGTGGGACGAGCATACTGCTTTGAAGAGGTGAGCTCTATGTTCAATATATCTCGTACCTGCCAATTTAATCCCACTCAGGATTGTTGATGATTGCAAAGCTCGTCGGCGGGCTGCTTCTGGTGAGAAAGGCGCCGCACGTCCAATGAACTCTACGCGTGAGCCTTCTCGTATCTTGAGAGTGCAAGTCTTGATCATACTAACTCGGTGACCAGTGCTCTCGAAACTCGCTACCAAATTGAAGCGCATCAGGTTGAAAGTTGTTCCTATGTTTGGATTCAAGCCTGCCCGAGTCAAGTCGAGTGGATGACAAACTGTTATCTGTTCGTATCATACTACAATCTATCCATTTATCCTCGCGGTCAGAACAACATCACAAGGCACGTGGGACAATACGAACAGTGACTTTCTCTAGATGAATCAGCCACCGAAATCTCAAATCTGACCCGCCTTGAAGACTGGCACTGTGAACCTTGTCTCCTCAGTGGGCGTATTTATTTAGTACCCTGACTCGGATTGACTGACAATCTTGATTCTTGTCCTAAAAGGCGGCAAAACGTCCACGTCCTTAGCTACATCCACCTTCTCCATTTCAGCGTGGGCGAATGTGGAGTGTGACGGTACGTTTTCTCGTCTCATCAATATCCACATTTCGGGCCCTAGTCTGTCACTTACAATCTGGAAAGCACGCATCCTCCCTACTTGGAGATGCATGTTGTTTTGCCCAGGAAGCGCGCGGCCGAACTTGTGAAAGAAATGCATTGTTTTTCCTCGGTTCAGGTCCCAGGAAGCCCGAACGCCGAAACCTCTGTAGGTACTAGGTACCGGTTGGCTGTACAATCGGACGACGAGCGGGGAGATCTCTTATATCATTCCTTTGTATACAATAAGAGGATGGTCAAAGCTATGAGAAGAATAACAAGTAAGTAGACTAAAAAGGAAGTAAGATGGTCTGAGTGGGTAATGGTCCGGCGAGTGTGCCAGGCATGGGCCATGGGCCAAGTAAATCCTCTACACCTCCGTTGAGTGGATTGCGTGCTTCATGTAATATCCTGATTTGGTTTTGTTTCCATTAAGGAGGGGAGAGATAAATAAGTTTGGCTTGTGCCGACTTGAAATTCAAGATATATAGTTTTCACGTACTAACGTCCCAAGCAACAGGACTGTTAAAAATAACTGCCTTCGGGCTGGATTCGAAGTAATCAGGCGAAACCGCTAGACCACGCCTCCTCGCAGAAGTCATTCTGTGTCCTCTCAAGAATATCCCGCACAGTCGCGAAACTGAAAGACATGCTGTGCACACGCGCCGGAACTTGTGAGAAAAACCCATCCTCTAACAGCACAAGGACGCGGACCGCTAATCCACGCCTCCACGCCAAATCAATCAACTCAACATGTAAACAACACCGGTGACGAATCGCATTGTTCGAATCGTTGAAGCGCTTATCTCGTCCTCTTCCCAAAATCCAGATCATATTCTACACCATATCACTCCTACACAGCGGACACGAGCTCGAATGACTCGTACTAAACCACTTGTACAAACAACCCCCATGAAACCGGTTCTTACACGTCCTGCACGGTCGTGCAGGCAACGTTCCATCCATGACGCTGATAATACTATAGCATATCGCGCACTCGACCTGCCCCTCAAAGTGTCCTTCGACATTGCGCTTAAAGACCCCCAGCCGCTCAACGAGCCGCCCAGACCCGTGCTGCACGCCGAGCACCCATCGCCGCCACCGCTCCTCGTCCACGCCCACGCGTTTCGGCCCAGTAACTGCCAGGCGCGCAAGAGGCCAGTCGGCGGGAAGGCGCAAACGCAGCTCCAGCGAGTGTTCATCGACGAGGTACACTGCCACGACTTCGGTGTCGTCCCGCACGATGCGCACCTTGAACTGCTCGTCTTGCAAAGCGGTGTCACGCCGGATCGCAATGAGCTCTGCAGCAATGAGTCCTTTGCTGAACCACTTGGCAGTGTACGCTGCGATGGCCTTATCCACAACCAGCAGACTGGGGACAGTGAGCAATGCGCGGTGGAAGAGATGCGCCCGAAGGATCTGCTCAGATAACTGGTCTGGCTCGTACACTGAGCAAATTAGTATTATTTTAATGTTATATGGGGGAGTGAACTCACGTGAGACGTAAAACTCATCCACTGCCCACCCGTCCAAGGGAAATGTTGTATCCACCACGTTTGCCATAAACACAGCAGCCAGATCCCGCACCTGCTCAACGTAAAGCGACTTGAGCTTGAGCGACGCGCCGTCAAACAGATCGAAAAGTATCATCCACGCGAATAGATCCTCATCTACATCTAACACATTCAGCAGCTCTTGCGGGATACGCGCTTCCTCACTCCCAATAGCCACCTCCACGACCCAGTGCTCTGTCCATGCACGCGCCGCCTTGTTCAACAACGGGTACGCTTCCGAGGAGAATAAATGGCAGAGCTTAGGAAGGACATCCCAGTCAACCTCTTCCTCTGCGAGAATCTTCAAAGCATCAGTGTCGTCGCCACCCTCGACGACATACTCCAATACGTCTCGAATCACTTCTTTTCTCCTGCCTGACCACTCTTCCCTCAATGTCCTGTTCGTCGTAGCCAACTCGTCCATAGCCAGCACCATTTTGAGATCGACAGAGCTCGCAATCACGTCATAGATAAAATCCCAATGTGCGCCGGGAACGTTCTGGAGGATCGGCAGGAGCGGGAGGAGAAGCGTCGCAATGACCGGGTCCTCGTCTTCCTCCGAGACAAACTCCTCCATCGCGCGTACCAGATTGACCGCCCTCTGCACCGGCTGGACAAACACGACGTCGCTCTCTGCCCTCGGTATACTCGCCGCCAGTTTTCTCATGTGGCGCACACCGCCGCCGTTGAGGATGGCACCAGTCCACTCTGCGCGCCATCGCTCCATGGCCTTGCCCTCCGCTCCTGCGCAACACAGCGCCTTTATCACCTCGTCCCCACGATCCCCAATTTTGCGCGCCAAACCGACCCATCCATCCGCCTCTTCTGGTTCAGGCTCAGAAAAGACGAGTCCTAAAAGTCGGGACAGTTCTTCGGGGGTGCCGTGCTGAATCACGTCGTTGAGAAGCCACTCCAAACCAGAAGAAGAGACCTGATCCAGCGCCCTCTTCCTCGCCTCGGGAGAATTGACCTCGTGAAGAACGTAGTTGACGATACTCCTCGCCCTTTCCCCTTCCTCTGTAAGCAGCGCGCGTACGGCCCACATCCTCTCCGGATCGCATGCCTCTCGTCTACGTTGGATACAGACCGATGTGAGGAACGCTATTGTGTGCTCTCCGGTGGGTGGACGAGGTACGAGTGACCAAGGATCAATGCCTGCCTCCTCTGCAAGGTCGAATACCTCTTCGCCCTCGAGAAGCATTGCCTTTAATGTATCCGTCACATCGTCTACCGGTAACACGGCACCAGACCTCGGCTGTCCTACAAAGAAGAGAAGGGAAACGAGACGTGGTGTAAGACGCTCAGTGGGTATAGCGTCGATGAGGTCGAGGTCGGTGATAGTGGAGAGAATAGTCGAGTATCCCTCGTCAGAAAGGAACAGTCCCGGTGGCGTACGCAGAATACGCTTCACCGTCTCCGCGTCTTCGCCATCGAAATCAACATTGTCCAACTTTGCTCCTCCTAACGAAAGAGGAACCTCTTCTGCCAGATCCACAAGTCTCTTGGTATCCAACTGCAGTGCGTCCCATACTCGTTGCTGCTCGTCGTTATTCACGACGCGTAGATAAGCCTTGATCACGTCGTAAGAAGAGCTCGCGACGCGTTTGGCCAGCTCGGGTGTCACTGTGTCGCGACCAAACGTGCTGAGCATGCCCACGATCAGGCCATCTTCCGACTGCGAAACGGCTCTGTGCATCACATCCTCCTTTAGATTGAGATCCAGCACCTTGACTAATGCCGGGATATCCACAGGCCGGGCGTCCAAAACCGCGTTCCTTACTTGCTCGGTCGGTGGAACAATACGCCCTAGAGTACCCGCATCGACCTTGAGCTGACCGCTCTTCAGTAATGCAAAGGTCGTCTCCACTTGATCCGGTACCGAATGAGCGTGTCGCTTGCTCAACAAATTCAGGCATTCGAAAACGCATTCCAGCAGGGCCTTGTGCTCGCGTCCAGGCAGTGTACGATTGTGAATCGGTGCCCATAGGGATGTGAATAGGCGCAATGTCTGTAAAAACGTCAACAATGGAAATGATACAGATTATCGCGCACCTCGTCTTGAGATAACTGTAGCGTGCTGAGCACAACAACGACAGCAGCGTAACCCTGTGTGTTGAGTCCGTGTGAAAGAAATGAGAGAAAATCGTCGACATGGCCTTCCTCCCCCGGCCATCGCTTCAGATACCTCAACACGGGTCCCCACATCACGCTCTGCACACCGACGTCAAACTCTTGCCACGCCGCATCTAGCACGGGGGCATCTTCCACGTCCTCGTCCTTGTCCAATAACACACCAACCAGGGCCCACGTCGCTTTGCGCACACCCGGCTGCCCTTCACTCGTCAAACACTCCCATAATGCCTCGGTTATCGACATAGGCACATGCGCGACACACCACACCACCCCGCCCAACGCACCGACCCTCAGCCTCGCTTTTCTATCCTCTTCTGTCTCTCCCTCGTCCTCCTCCCCTGCTACATGTATTGCCGCATACACACCCAGCGGATCTTCAATCGCCCTCATCAAATACTCTGCGAGCCGTTCAGTCGGCTTCGCATACGCTTTCCACGCCTCCCTCGCGCCGACATTGCCGTCGTGGGCCGCCATGCACCACGCGCCGAGTATATGCTCGTCTTCTTCATACTCACCCATATCCTCCCGCACTTCTGGCATAGCCACCAAAGCTCGCTGCACGTCGCCGGCGAGGATGCGTAGCCGGCGGGATGGATGTGTGAGGAGCGACGGCAAGTGGTGCATCCACACTGGGAGGATAGTGCGCATCATCTCCGTCTGCGCGAGCCACGACGATTTCAGATCTTCGACGCCGCGCATTCGTGTCACCAAGCTCTTCTTGCCTAATGCACGCAGCGTGATCGCCAGTTCCGGCGGGATGAGTGATACCAAGTTAAGCGTGTCTAGCGGATCGGGGCGCGCAGGGGCTGGTTTGGACGGCGGTATATACACCTTTTTGCGCGGAGCAGATTTAGCGTCTTTGCGTTCTTTTTTGGTTTTGCCTTTGGGCGGAACAGAGGGAGGGTTGCTCGACGTCGAGGGTTCATCGGGCGCTTTCTTGGCGGCGTGTTTCTTGCGCGTGGCAGATGTCGCGGACGACTTGCTTTTCGCCATAGATGGAAGCGAGGATGTGTTAGTGCAGTGCCCGTTGGGGATGGAGGAATCTATGCAAGTGTGAGAATTTGTGGCACTGGAACACGAGCCTCGCACCTTAATCAGATCCTGCGCGATGTGCTGTAAGCGTTCATAACACGCAAATCCAAAAGCCTTCGATGACCGTCAAGAGTCAACAGATGAACGACCCGCTTGGCTTTCCGTCAACCGATGAATCATCGCGTTATGATCTCATCACTCGATTCGTCCGCCAACTTTTAGATCGAAGTCTGAGCAGCCAGGTCATTATCACTTGCCCCATGGCTGAGTTGGTTACAGCGTCCGACTGTTATCTCCTGCGGAGAAGGTCATCGGAAGGTCGAGAGTTCGAGCCTCTCTGGGGCAGTACCAAAGAAATATTCGCTTTTTGCTCAGCGAGTAGATCTACCCGCCAGCCTTCGACGTATCGATACCGTTATTTACCGAGAGGCGTATCAGAACCTATAACCCTATCTTATCTAAACTCTGGACCCTGAGGTGGTGCTTCAATTATCCAGTAATTATCCCCGTCGCAACTCGGTCGCAACTTAACCCCCCCAGAACTCGAGGCTCACGTTCTGCACCGGTTTTGATACCACGCCATGTGATGTGGCGCAGCACCGTGCCACACCATCGCCTTACTTTACCATCCTAAACCCTTAATCTGTAAATGATGCAATGTGGCGCAGTGACATGCCCTTCAATCCCGCTGCTCTCGACAATTTCAATATGATATCAATACCGCTGTGAACCCTCGAAGTGGTTCAAGTTGCGGTCGTCACATTTTAGTCTCACTTCTTGCTACACCACTGACATCCCGTTCACAAATACTTGATAAACAATATTGGTACACCACCACCACACTAACAGAATAGATACAAAAACCCTACACATCCTGCTTCACCACACACCTCGCCTCCCAAACGTTCACCTTGCGCCTCGCATACTCCACCCGCCCCTTCAACCCCGCCAGCTCCTTCCTCAACGCCACAATCCTCTCCTTCGCCTCCCTCCCTTCTTTAATCACCGCGCACCGTACCCTCTCCTCTTCCTCCCTCGCCTTCCCCAGCTCCTCCACCGCCCTTGGCATATCCTCCTCCAACACCAAATTTCGCTTCTCCACCTGACTCGTACTCGCCTTCCCCGCCCTAATCTCCGCATTCCTCATCTGCACACTCTGACATTCCGCCTCTAGATCAGACAAGTCAACCAAAGCGCGTTTATACTCGGCCTGGTTATGCCGGAACAAGTCACCCGACTCTTCCAGATCCTCCAGCTTGTCCTCGAGATCCTCTTTGAGCTTGGCGTACTGCTCTTTCAGCTTGGGCACCTCGAGTCGCGCCGTCGCCAGCGTTGCCGTGAGTTCCTGCTGACGCTTCTCCAACCCCAACCGCGGCCCAAGTTGGACGCGAAGGGCAGCAATCTCATCCTTCAAGCCCTGCGTTGACTTGTTCATCTCCCCGACCTGCTCCTTCAACGCGTGGGCTTTGACACTGAGAGTGCTCACAGGCATAGAGTTCGTGCGCAAGACCAGCTCCGCCTTTGTCTCCCTCTCCCTAATATCCCGCTCTCTCTTCTCCGACAGCTCCCGTGTACGCGCGTTCACCTTTTGCCCTACACGCGCCACTCTCAGCTTCTCCTGAAACATCAGGATATTCTGTTCTGACGCTTGGATGCGTCCTAACAGAACGCCCATACTCTCAGCATGAATCCTTACATGCTTCTCCTCCTCGTCCTTCCACCATTTGGCAGCGTCGTAGTCCCGCCGAGCCTTGTTCGTCCTCACCGAAAGCTCTTCAAGAAGTCGTTCCCCTTCAAGAACGTACACGCGCTGCTCGCTCGCCCTGTCGCGATTCTCCGCAATTGCTACAAATACGTTGTAGAACAGCCCCCACAAAACGCGCAGATGATCATCCACTTGATCAAGCCGTGCAACTAGATCGCGTGTCTCCATGACTTTGGCGCGCGCTAGGAGCTGCATCTCGGTTCGAACATCAGATATATCGTGTTCCACGTCGAGGTTGGATGCCCGCAGTTCGTCGATGCGCGCGCCCTGAATGGAGCGCTCGATTTCGCGGTCATTAACGATGGCGCGCGCACGCTCCTTGTCCAGCTGGAGGATAGAGAGGGATGCTTGTTCGAGTGGAGATTGGACCTCGGGAGGACGCTGGAAAGAGTGCGCTGTCACAATGCGGTAGGCGCCATTGGGCAAGTCGACACGGCGCGACTCGTGCTTGACCGCAGACGCGGGGATCCCCATCGCTTCCTGCAAAGCCGCCATCATCCGCGCCCTGTCGAAATATTCGTCTTCGTCTTCGTCTCCGGAGTGGATTGAGACGCGGGGAAACTCTTCGGTTGGGGTGTAGGCCACAGTATATTCGCTATCCTGTTTATTTGTTAGTTGGGAAAATCCAATCGAGACAACCAGGGAACGTACATCGTCCGACGAAAGCGTAGGGTCGTCTGCAAACGCATAGCCTGAGTGTGAAACAACGTGATGGGTCGAATTGAACTCACTATAGTGGTGTAAAAAAGACATGATGGTGGTAGGTGTACCATTTTCAGAGCGTCCACACCGAATTTATGCTGTCCATTGTGTGTCTGGTCATGTGAGATGGGTACGCATTGACCGTCGAGGTAAACGTGTCTTTCAGCGGTAGAGAGGCAACATGAGTCCCGTTGCTACATAGAGAAACGTCGATGCATGGAGCGTACAACGTCACACACGGACATAGCGAAGGATTGACGACCATGAGAAAGAAGGTACCGAGTCATGGTCGTGAAAGAGAAGCTACTACGCGGGTCCGGGTTTGCCGCCGATCAGCATCCAAGTCGCGTCTTCTCAGTTCTGCTTCAGTCTTCAAGTCCACTAAACGTTAAAGACCGTTCCTATGTACCTCATAGCAGCTTTCCGGTGCGCCATTTACCATCATAGACTCTGTAACTTTCTGTTCAATACGCAGTGTTTTCTGTTTCCTCTTTCCTTGGACCAAAAGCCTCAACGACCTCAGATCATAGGCAACGAGGCTCCTCGTGACATCTCTCTTGCTCGTTCCCATATGCATAAACAAGGACTCACTCTGTCCACGATGGATCCGACTACGAAGTTCCAAAGCCATCGAAACGCACCAAGACCAAAGTTCCTTCAAAGACTCGTGTAGTAGTAAAAGGCAAGGGCAGGAAACAGGCAGCTTCTGGAGGTGGCGCCCTGCAACTTCTCCCTGCTGAACTAATACTGGAAGTTAGTACATATGCTCTTTGTCTCTCCGCATTCGTACTCACGTTTCTTCTGTTTGAAAGATAACATCGTATCTCCCACCGGAACCGCTGGTCTCGCTCATGTTCCTCTGTCGCGTCTTCTATGAATACCTCTCGGACAGCTCTCCCGCCTCACTCAAGATGTGGAAGCACGCCCGCTCCAATGAGACTATCAGTGTTCCCCCGCCGCCCTCAGATGTCACTGAACTCCAGTGGGCCCGCTTTCTGTACGGAGAAAACTGCCAGGTTCGTTTCGTTTCCGACTCCTGGTCAAACTGAGATTCTTAGAAACTATGTATAGTACTGTGGTCCGGGCCCAAAGAAGAAGCTCACGCGCTTCTTCTCACTGCGCAAACGTGTGTGTGCAAAGTGTATAGCGGCAAAGTTTGTTATTCACCAGATGATGATGTATCTTCCTTCCGCATTGACTTGACTTGTGGCACAGTCTCGTCAGCGCCCGACCTCACATCGTCCTCAAAAAGATTCCCTTCGCATCCGAGGAGGTACTTCCGCTCGTCATGCTTTCTGGTGAGTAGCAGTGCCTTGAAATTGTACGCAAACACCAATACTTATCATCATGAAGACAGCCACGGAAACTCTCTTGTGACAGTATATCCATCCACATACGACGATGATGGAATAGAAACCTTGGAGATTCACAGCAACTATCACTGGATCCCACACATCCCCGCTATGATGCGCGAGCTTAGTGAGGAGTGTGAGGAAGTGTTTTTTGGTAGTACCCGAAGCACCGTCTCGCACGCCGCTACGATGCGTTTGTTGAAGAACGGGGAAAATACATTGAAGATGAGTTGAAGGTGCGTTCTTTTCGTGACCACGTTGGTTAGCATGCTAAAACTTGGAGCGTCCTTGGCAGCATGCGTACAAGTGTATTTTGTGGGAGAACAATATGGATTGGGATTATGATGACTATTAAGTGGTTTATTCTCTGTGTATCAAATGTATGATTGGGTATTGGTGGCAATTCAAGTAGCAACTTGAAATCGTGAGTGGAGATGCGAAAATGATTTGTTAATGAATCATCTGTTTCTACTTACTTGGAAAGGGGACAGACGATAGTCCACAACCTCTAACTCTAGTAACTGTAAAATAAACCGAACCGAAGACTAACGTTGAGGCAAAAAAATATCCAACTTCGTGCAAAGAAGATCGCGACGCCCGCGTACAACCTAAACCGACGTTCTCCCATCTATCCACCCCTGCTCCTTCACCAAATCCCTAAACCTCTCCGCCATGCCCCAAATCCGCTCCCGGTTCCTCATACCCGGGCTCTTTGCGCATTCCCTCGCGTACAGCGCCCACGGGACCACACCCTCACTGGCAGCCCACATCTCCTCCCACCGGAGCTGCTCTTCGTCGCCTCTAAGACACGGGGCGACGATGGGCAGCCAATACGGATGACGCCGCGCGATAGCCTTTTGTGCGAAGGTGTCGATGAAGGGAAGAAGAGCGGCGCGCAGGGAACGGTTTAGGGTGAGGAGAGACGCGGCGTCTCTGATGCTGAGGTACGTGACGCAGAGGTAATTGAGGACGTCGAATGATAGCTTTGAGAACGAGGTTGTCACGGTGTCGGACTGGCCAGCAGGGAATGACGCGAATGGCGTGGCTGTTGGAAAACTTCCCGCCGGTCCTCAGTTGAAGCCTTGAGAAAGAGATGTAGCTTACTCATCTGCACATGCAAGCTGATATAGCCTTCCTTTTCCGAACCACGCGTCGCGGAGGATTTCGTCCTCACTTTTGCCCTCTGCAGTTAATAATTTGAGCCAGAAAAACTCCCATTTTTGCATGTTAGCGTTTATCGGCTCGTTTAAGTCGTCTTCGACGGCGTCCGCAACTTTATAGAAC
>JADNYV010000587.1:0-21079 GCA_015501055.1 Mucidula mucida | reverse complement strand
AGTAGTAGCAAAGCTGCGGTGGACGGATCATTAAACGGGCCGGAAATTACCTCTTCGTTTTGACATTCAACTTCGGGCATGCTTAAATCTCTGATGAAACCCATCATTGACCGTGCCGCTCAATGGGAGGATGTCGGTTTCACTGGCAGGGTTTCGGAATTTGGCTTGCTAGATGCCGCGCAGAGTTTCCAAAGTTGAAGACCCTTCGTCTGGAGATGAGCTATGACAAGCGCCGCGTTCTTGCACGAGGTGGCGAGAATCTCGCCGATGTCGTTCAACGATTTCAGCACAGCCCCAAACTCACGAAGCTCAGCTTGAGCGCAATAATGTACGGCTCGGAAATCAATCCCCTCACAGTCAAATTCCCGTGGTCACGTTTGACCTACCTTACAGTATCCCTTCGTTGCAGTGATCAACGGTTGATGCTCCAACAGTTCTTCGCCGCTTGTCCCAATCTGCAGGTGTTTGTCGGTAAGGGTTCATCTTCCGTTGGCAGAAGCTTAGCGGCATCTGATTCCAACATCACGACTCATACGAAGCTGTCGCAACTCGAGCTGACGGACACGGAGCCTTTGATGCACTTACTTTGCCCAGCATTGAAGCGCTTATATATTCGGACTCCCGAAGTGTTCGGAAGTGTACACCGAGACACTCTATCCAGTTTCATTGCGCGCTCGTCCTGCACACTCGAAGAGGCAGAGACGCACATGTACGAAAACCGTGGTGACTTTCTCTCTTCAGTAGCAAGTGTTACACGATTCATTCTACACTGCGCGTTCAGAAAGGTGGTTATCGATACCCTTTCGGCAGTGGACAAGCCGATCCTCATCCTTCCTCATCTCAACATATTCACTTTGCGATCGAGTATCTCGATAAAAGACCTCACTGCCGCTACGGGGTTTGAAAGCCTTGTCGACATGATTGAGTCGCGGTGGCATGTCTGTTCAGAAACGCCCGTGGCTCGGTTACAACGTGTAGTGGTATCGGCCGCATCGGATAAGCCCAACGGATTTTACGACGCATACTTGTTTGAGTCGGACGAGTCAGATGATGACTTTGATGATCTATATTCCTTCAACGCCTCCATGTATGATGAGGCGAACGATGAAGATGCGGTGCTACCAAGATCTGGCGGTGTCCCACGGCCCGACCACAAGACACGGATTGATGCTGCTTTGGATCGCTTGCGCGCCTTCAAAGCTGAGGGCCTCGAAATTACAGTTACTAGTTGGAGTGCGTCCTTGTTGTCTATTGCAGGCTTGGGCTGACCATAACCTGTTTCTAGCTGAGGACGGAGAACAGAACTTGGTCTAGATATTGAGTCATTAAGTATCGGATTGAGATGAATGTCACGTTATTCCGGGCCGTACATCGTAATAAAAGAATATCTTGGTTGTAACTATATGGCTCTCTATTCACAGCTTTGTCTCATCACCAATTCTGTCCGACGCTAGAAACTCGAATGCTCGCTTGAGTATCAGGTATTCCCGATACCTCGTTCAACTGTGGCCTGGGATCCGCAAGTATGGCGTCTGTTTTCCCAACCGGCAACCCGACCTGTGGTGCGTCCGATCGTCTGTCCGTACTTTTTCTGACTAGTGGCAGAGTAGAGCTGAGGACACTGAAATTCAACGATTTGTTCTCACAAGAATTCTTTGTCAAATCTTTCGTATGCTCGCAAATCGCTTGCTGAGGATCCGGCCTCTTTCCCATGTTGACCGCGATACACCACACCGCCCATGAACCGTATCTGCATAGATGAGGTATGTTGACAGATGAGAGGTAGATACAACTCACACTTGCGTCGTCATCAGCAATGTCGCGATCAGCACTAGCACCACGCTTAGGGCAACGTCCATGTTTGCATGATATTTGGCGAGTTTGAGCCCCCACCAAACCATCAAAAAAATGGCAAAGGCGATCTTGGATATGCTGGCAGGGGGCGCTTCGTCAAACACAGCAACGGATTCAGATATCGGGCCAAGCGACGTACAAGGATTGAACGGCAGCGCATTTCAGTGTGATTCGCACGAGACGCTTCGGATATTGAAGACGATATAGTAGAAGACCGATGAATATCGATTGCTCGGTCGTTGCTTGAAATAGCCAGATGACGCCCAAAGAGAAGATAGCGGGATTGAGCGAGATTTGGAGTGCTACTTGCATGAAGAAAAGCGAGAATAATGTCTACGAGTACCAGCGATGTCAGTTAAACGTGTGAGAAAGAGACGTTATGCGCCACATACGCAGATGTGGTGTACTAATAATGTCCAGCGCATATTTGGCCGGTACACCATTTCGTAGAGGTCTGTATATATGATTGGAGGTCAGTGAGACCGGCTCACAAGACTAAGCTCAAAGATGCCCACATAATCCTGAGACGACCACGCACGCGAAGCGAATCTCTCCCATGCGATTCAGAGTATACTTCTCTGCCAACATCGGGGAGGAGAGCAACTGTAGTATGAGTGCAATGGTAGTATAGAATGTGTTCAGGATATCTGGATAACGTAAATGTGGGACAAGCATTGGCTAGAGGGAACAACAATGCTTACAGGTAACAGTATTTCGTTTATTTTCGAATGACAATGTAGGGAAGACGGTCGAGAAGCGTAGGAGCGCCTGTTCCGCGAGCTTGCCGGAGAGATAGAGTAAGATGAAGTAGACAAAGGTCGGAATACCGTACTGGGTGTAAGGATCAGTAGAAAATCGAGTTCGCCCAAATAGAAACGTACAAAGGCTACTGTTGTAGGATATATCTGCATCATGTTCATTTTCATTAGCTCCTTGACTGTAGTTTCCGAAAGTTTGTCTGTTCCAGAGCCAGTGACATTGGCAGATACAAAAGTCGAAACGAATGGGAAATTGGTTGTGGCGTTGATATAATCGACAGACGCTATCCGGGGTGTTGGTAGAAAAGCATAAGCCGCACGAGAGATGTCTACGCACCACAAGTGGTCCCGCCGCTTAGAGCAAGACTTGGGCAATGTATGCTTGGTCGGAACTTGACCATGTCCTTGTGAATGTACCTAGACGATTAACAGGTATTGATATCTATGCTGCACGACATGATGCGAGCGACGTCACCTGCAAATGCCCAGGTGAGAGTCAAACTGCATCTCGGAGAGCTGGCGATAACACTCGTCAAATCTAGCAAGGATTCAGTGCACAACAAAATACGGTCAGCTGGAACAGCTCACGATTCGTATTGAACGTTTTCGCCTGTACAGAATGACGTCGCCGCATGGCATATATCCGTTGCTGCTCGCTGGGAAATCACAAGATCTGTACTGGTCGGCTCGGAAAGGGACATCTCTTTCATGATCTGTTGCGCTAGGGCTGGTCTGACATATGCGAAGAACTTGTCCAACTGCCGTGCACTTATGTCGAAAGCCTCAATCTGTAGGTCTTCCGTGAAACGAAGCCACATGTCGACCTGGAGAGGGACAGTCAATGACGGCGCAGAGTAGTACATCGAGAATATAACGCTGGCAGCCGTGATTGAGTGCTGTATAGAAAGCGACTTTATATGCACGTCAATGGGGAATCCAATCAACTGGGTGATGCTGGATTTAGCCATCTCAGAAGGTGCACGGAAAAGGAACTCTAGAAGCGAATGTGTTCAGATTAATTTTCGTCATGGCATGGCATACCAGTGTTGCTCTCGACGCCATACAGTGCTATCGATGTTCATTAACAGAAGCCAAACTTGTGATGGATGAACGCATACTCATCATGTTAATACGGCCAATACAATCTTGTGTCAAGGCCGAACTGTTCCCATGAACATCAGCGATTGGAGCTCTGATCAAGCTGTGAAGTCCGAGATATAGTTAGCGAACGACGTGACGGATTCACATCCTACCTTCCCAAAAATTGTTCAAAGGCATCAAACAGTTCTCCCGGCTGACGGCTTGCTACGTCGTGAACAATGGCCAGGAGAAAGAGAAGAGAAAATGTGAAGGTTTGCATGGAATGAAGCAGTCAACCATACAGTCTGGAGCGCGGAGGTGCAAGAAGTCACACAGACGGCCTTCAAGACGGGAGACCTTTTAAACAACAGCAAAACCTTACGCTGGCATTGATATTGCTACCCGTTACACCTTCTCCCTGACAGTTGAGGGCAGTTCGAAGACTGCGCTCTGTGAATGTTCGACTCGTAGTCACTCCGGGTTTCGAGGAAGTAAGCGGCGAAAAAAAAAAACTTAGCAGGGAAGGCGCGCTCCAGAATGTGTTCCACCGCTAGGCTTTGACTTAGCTATCCTCTTCAAAACCAGATTGGCGTTCAAGAAAATGCATGCACAAGTTCTTGCTCAACGACGAGCTTTGCGAGCACACAGGCTCTCCAATGAGTTATTTGTTGGTACCTTTCACATGTCGCAGTAATGATAGCCCGTCCTAGCTGCAAAGTAACCGAATGACAGAGCTCCTTCATGTGGCGTCTGAAGTACAAACGTGTCAGAGCGCTCGAAAAAAGGAAAGGCACCCGTTCATACCTAACTCTGTGTATGGATCATGGAGGGAAGTCAAGAACAAGGCAGAATTGTTCTACTGAGAGACATCGTCTAGCACGGCCTGCAAGAACGGAAAGATTACGAGCTTCCCCTATCAATGATTGATACAAGGACTCCGGATTGAAGAGGAGCAAGGTATAAGGTAATCTACTTAGAAGCCAGATTGCGAGCATATGTACTAAGACAGTGCACGTCACTGAGATATACAGCTGTAAGAGTAGCTCACCTCTTTTTCTGCAGGTAAACCCCTTGAAATGATCTTATGTAGCAGGCGGGGGAACTGTTAATCACAACTTCAACGTCTGAAAGCTGGAGGATTCCTGGCAGATAGCCAATAGGCACCACCCGACGACTGCGGCGACAGCTATTTAGACAGAGGAACAGCAGATAAAGATAACTTGAGTGAAGGTCACCGAATCCCGTTGACAGTAGGGCGATCAAATCCTGACGGCTGCTCTCTGCGGCCCGCCTTGCCGAATCCTCTAGTCCTTCAAGTACTTACATTATATGTGTAGTTGGTACAAACAGTAGTAATTATGCGATGGAAGTAAAGACCACAATTTTATTATCAGGTCGTCTTGGGTAGATCATTTCACGACGAACAATGCATTCATCAGCCTCGGCGTACGCGAGAGATGAGCCAACTTCAACCTTGCATTAGATTCCCAGGACTCGTGCTAGCGACTTCTCCGCTACGACAGGTAACGTTACCCTAAACACCAGGAACTGATTATCAACATCATCTCCTGCATCAAACGGTTCGCCAAGGGAGATTCCGTGGCTGCTGATGAAGTCGTTATCGGCCTATAATGGCAGGTGAGTGATATTGAAGATACGAGGGCAGCAGAACTTACCAAAGTGAATAGAAAGTAGTCATTCGGGAAGTCTGCATCGCCGACAGGCGCTATGGTCAGCGACTCCCATTTGGCGTCGATGAGTGTCTCATCGTTGTCTCCGCCTGTAGCAACTCAAGTAGGCAGATTGACATCGGACACGGAAGAAGATACACACCATTCTGTAGTCCAAATCTTGCTAGCTGATCATCATCGATGTAGTCCACAAAAGAAACATATTCTGCAGGTATGATATCATCGTTCAACTTGCCATCTTCTGCAATTGGATTCTTGGGGTCGTCGTACTTATCTCCGTGAATATCTGTGGCAAAAGCAATAGTGAACAGATCGGCTTGCCTAATGTATAGCGTTAAAGTACTATGACAAGAAATGTGAAGCGCACGTACTTGTACTTTGACTTGGTATCATCACCACCTTTGCCATCCCCATCGCGGCTTAACGATAGGAAGGCACCCTGACCCAAGAAGAGGATCTCACTGCTCGCGCGCGTCTTGCCTTTACTGTTACTGATGGGGAGTGGGACAACCCATTCTCCGACAAGCGCTGGCCGTTCCGACGACACATCGGAGACATCGTATGCGACTAGACGAGTATAGCGAGACGTGGTCTTGTCGCCGCCTCCGTCCTGTATTGTGGCAGCCTGCAACATGGCGTAAAGAATCTGATTCTCGGCATCGATGGTTAGACCCTCGAAGCCCGCGTTTGCCCCTCGACCCGTCTCTGGGTCATCGTCGGACGTGAAGCTGAGGTTCCCCTTAGAATCGTAAGGAAGGATGGCCTCTGGAGGTTGAATGGTCTGTATGAGGTTACCGTCATCTGAGAAACGGTAGATGTACGGTCCATACTCGTCACTAATCCAGAATGAGCCGTCCGCATTAGCTACGATCCCTTCTACGTCCATAGACAGGCGGTTGGTAGACAGAGGGACTGGCATATCCGGGTCCGCAAACACGAAGCTCGGGTATCCGTTTTCGGCTGCCCGCCAGCTCGTCGCGTCCAGACCGGTCGTTTTTGCTCCGTTGCGCTCGAATTGCAGAGTCGTGTTGACATACGACAAGATCAGCGTCTCTTTGGCATCATCGTAAGATAATCCCTTGTCCTCCTCATAGGGATTCAGCCAGAAATCAATCTCATGCTGACGGGCTTGATAGTCAATGGTCTCTTCTCTGTATCTGGCTATGAGGAAACACCAAGCACGCGAGCCCAAAAACGTACACGTTGTAGCCCCGATCAGGATGAGCGATGAACGTCCCTGTGAAAGTGCCATTCTCCAGCTTTCGCCACGATCCATTCTTGAGCGCTACTGCACTTCCGATGCCGCCTAGCGTATCTCCCGTCGACTCGACAAAGTCGGAAGGGATCACGCCAAAGCCAACGATACCCTTGTTGATATATGTCTGGCCATCGAGTGTAACCTTCACATCGTTGCGCTTGACACGGACGGGAGAGCAATGTGTCTGTACAACCAAGAGTAGGAGCAGCGAGGGCAATAGGGCGAACATAGTGAGCTGCTTTACAACCACCACGAGAGCACCTATATATGGAGATCTCGTTTTGTAGAACGTGCGTGATGGTAGCTCCCATTTGAAAAGGAAGCATGTGCTCGCCTTGCTCGTTTCCTGAATGGTTCCTCTTTATGGCGCAAGCGAATAAATAAGCTGCTCCAAGCCAGAAGTTGCTTGAAGACCTCCTAAAGGCATTCTCTTGCTTTTTGAATGGGAAGAGGTACCGCTAGAATGCATTCCAGCCATGTGGTCGCAGAATGCGGTCGACGACTCCTTCGTCAGCTGTCTGTATGTACAATGTAACCACAATGTCAAGGTACAGAGGTGACCTGTGCTTCGCAATGTTCGGAACCGGTGAGAGAAAGCGAAATAGGTTGGGGCACCCACGAGCGAGGATCATGTTAGTCGCGCAGAGTCTAGCCGGGCCGTGGCGGGAGGGTATCCGTAACGCCGTAGTCGTCGAGACGGTCCACCTCTACGCTTCAGATTGAATCTGTCATTGTGTCGCCAAAGAGAAAAATAATGAAGCCCAGTCGATACAAGCATCAAGACCCGGTTGAAGGAAAGACTGGGTGCCATTCAAAGATCTGCTAATTGATTTTAGAGCCACTGGCACCTTTTATTAGTCTAAGTCTCTTGGGTTGGACCCAGATGTCATGTCCAGCTTTCGTTTGTGGACGGCGAGCGAAAAGTGACGGACATTTGCAGACAATTGAAAGTTGCAGACAAAGATCGAAGCTCTTGGTAGTCGGCATTTTCGGCCCGCTCGTTTCTCACGCTGACAAGAGGGTTTGCGTTTTGTTTTGATACCAAAACAAGTTCATGCCACTGCAGCAAAAACAGATACACAATACATACAGATCCCTATCCCGCCATCTGTTACTTCTCAAACTTACAACGGGAGCCTCACTTAGCGAACTTCGTCCACCTAAACATTCGATGAATATCAAGTTGAAGCGTAGACGAACGCCACACACTTGCCGTAAACCATACCGCCAGCCATCTTAGACACCGAAGGAAACAGAGCAGCTTCCGCTTTCGTTTGATGCGCCGCAATCATCGCCAGCGCATACGAGTGCCCGACCTTCGAGTCCTTGATCTCTCTCTCCATCTCCTTCTGCGCTTCCCTGAACATAGGCACAGGCATACTCCTCGCATACGCCCGCATCGCGGCCTCCCTTCGGTCTAGGTAAGGCAACAAAACATCGGCGAGACGTTCGGCAGCGACAGCGATGTCGTTGCCCGTCCAGCCATCCATATCAAGGGGAGATGAATCGTGTTCGACAGGGGCAATGGCAAGTTGGTGCTCGAACTCCGCGACACGCGGTAATACGTTCGTGCACTCGTGTAGTGCAGCGTAAAGGTGATGCGATGACTTGAGGTACGCCTTGACATGCCATGCGGCGAAGCTCGCGTATTTCAAGAACGCTTCCTGGTCAGCGGGCGCAACGGTGGGAGCCTTGCCAATGACGCTTAATAGATGGCGTCGAATAACGTTATGCGAGATGGTCAGTGAAGAGACAGCGAAGGCTGTAAACTTGTGAACACCCTCCGTGCAGGTAAAAGATCGTACAGATACGAACAGTATTCGTCCTTGGTGTTGATAGTTTTGGAGCTGATCTTATTACGATCAGGTATGAGAACGGGTTCGACGGCTGGTGTCTTCTCGCTATGGCACGACATGATGGTTCGAGAAGAAGGCGGGTAAGGGACAAGTTGCCAGAGATACGGTGCTTTATAGGGAGACGAGGTATTAGCTGCTGTCTCTTGCTGTCAGAAAGAACCCGCTAACTCCATGGAGTGTGGCAATGCCTGTAAAGATCAATGTCGTTGAAATGTTGCAAATGTAGTTGACACTTGAGAGTGTGCGTCATCCATGGTCTCAGCGGTCGCCGCAATGTTCGGCAACACGCACCAACACCACACAGTAACAACCTGGTTGAAAACCAACCACGGTGGGTTTCGCCGTCTTGTATGGGTCGGCAACTTCATCACGAAGACGTAGTTTCTATTCCTATGTCGAAGCACACGACTCCCCGTGGGGTGAGTCCGTTGATAGTTGATAAGGCCATGGGGGTGTCCTGATTTTGGGAAATATAACTGTTTTCCATAAACCCGGACGAAGACTGGTGCGAAAGTGATCCCAGAAATACAATTCATTGGTTTCGCCCCAGGGCGGTGGTATACTCTCACCGAGTAATTTTGACACCCGTCAACCGATTCGGACACTTCTAAGCGGCAAGGAGCGCTTGGCTATGGGAAGACTTCATAGCGCGTTCCGTAGCGGGCGCACACTTATTTGCCTGGAACTGTTATAAGCCCTGAATCAAACGTTAAGATCGAAATACAAAAATACTTGCGCATACCATCACCTTTTCAGTTACCTCCTTTGCTTCAATGATGTTCGAATCGCCGGCTCTAATAGATGATGAACCGTGATGAGCCCTGGATGAGCCTTAGTCTCCACCAAGAACTCCGATATGTTTCCCCTGGACTACTGAGACATAGTATGGATATGGTATTCGTCCTTGTGAGCCGATAAGAATCCAATGATATCGCCATCGAGGGTCATCTAACAAATGTCAAATGTATCGAACTGGGACTAACCTTACGCGTCGTGTTCTGGTCGCATCGAATGGTCCATTCATATACAGACAGAATAGCTGTTCTGAATGACGTGCGCGGGTGACTTGAAGTGGGACTTACTTCGTGAGGAAGGTTGAAATTATCATTGAAGTCTTCATGCCCTGCGATGTATAACACCCTCTTGTCAAGACGTGCCTTCACATAATAAGTGAAATAACATTGTCTAAATAACATCATAGAAACCCGGCTACCGAGCCGATGTCGTAGATGAAAAGTCGTTCATTCCGCTTTTCCTGCTATGGCCCGATGTACCGACGGTGGTTGTTGCTGAAGGCATGAGGGGGTATGCGGGACCGAGGTGTCAATGCTCGCTCGGTGGAGGATATACGGACGCGTGCGATGCTGATGTTGCGACAGGCCATGACAATTATGAAAAGAGCTGAGGCCGGTGAGCTGCTTCTAGAGACCAACAGTCAACCTTTGGAATTAACGAGAGGGCTGTGAGAAGCATTTAGAAAAAGCATCTGTCATGATCACTGAGGGAAAGCAGGACATCCTAAAGAAGGATGGTAGTAAGAGTCAAGCATCTCGTCCCTTTAGGCAAGTGATCGATACACTCACACCAGAACATGTACACTTGGAGCACTTGATGCGCGACAGTCCAAGAAGAGATACATTATCTATAGTTGAGCAATAATCTACCATCCTCGTCTTCGTCCACCCTTGCCCCACTTTTCTATCAAGAAACTTGTTAAGAACTCGTATACCTCCTGCTTCGCACCTCTTCGGCTGATTCCATGGTCACTAAATCCAAGATTGTCAGCCCAAAACTCCACAGGCTTAAAGACGCAAGAAACCCACCTATCAGTGAACATCCTAAACCTAAACTTTCTCACTCGCTCCGCCGTCAGCATATCCAACAGGTGCGCAGAGTTTGCGAAATGGACATTATCATCACCACTGCCGTGCGCGAGGAGATAATCCACCTTGTGGAAACCAGTCACGTTGGAGATCGAGGCGTTGATATACCCCCCAGGGTTAACGTCCGGAAGGTTCATATATCGTTCCGTATATATCGAGTCTGCCAGCTTGTTAGTTAAGCAGAAAATGTCCTGAAAGTAAAGCATACCATATAAACGCCAGCTGGTTACGGGCGCAACGCTCATAGCCAACGAATGTATACCAGCATCGGCTTCGGCCACCTTGGCGCTCATGAAACCACCATAGCTCCACCCCCATATCCCAATCCGCTTTGGATCTACATAGTCCTTTCCGGCCCACATCCTAGCAGCGTATATCTGGTCTCTAGTCTCCCAGAACCCGAGATTGCCCTTCACCGCACTCCTGAGGGCCCGGCCTTTCGAACCTGTTCCTCGTCCGTCTACAATGACGACGATGTGTTGAAGTGAGCAAGCGACGAAATCTTCCCACTCTCGCGTCCACCGGGTAGTTACGGTTTGACTGTTGGGACCGCCGTAGACTTTGAACAAGACTGCGTACTTAGTACGCCCTGAATCGTCCATGCGAGGAGGGCGAATCTCCTTGACGTTAAGCTCTGTTGATGTTTCAGATATACGCCTTATTGAAGGAAGGCTTAACTCACCGTATCCGTCATTCTCTATGGTCGAGTGGATGATGGTGGGCGCTTCATACTCCGCAGTAACATTCAACAGTCGCCCATTATCCGTTAGCAAATAATCAAACGAGCTGTTGCCCGCCTGTACGACACGCTGCCAAGGGATGTCCGGACCATGATAGCTCAGCAAATAGAACCCGCCTTCAGGAGAGAAGTCGGTCGAAAAATATGAAGGTTCGGGGGTATACGAGAGCGACACTATATCAGATATCGCTTCGGCAGATGAGGGCAGAGCAACGGAGTACAGATTTCTCTCAACTGAGGTAGGTGCTGCAGCTTCGAAGTATCTTGAGAGAGTATGAGTGTGTTAACAAAGCAGATTATACGCGGACATACACTAAACCGTTTTTCACGTCAACGGCCTTGACCCCGGCACCAGAGACCTCCCATGAGCCATGCGTCAAGAACAAGGGTTCACTGGAGTTTGCCGGACTGAAAAGTGCGATATGGTTGTATCCCTCCTTTGTCGGCACAATGTCCAGATATGCTGTCCCGCCACTGATAGCCCACTCCTTCGGTAAAGGGTATATCGATTGAGTAGGCTCAACCCAGCCCTCATCAGCCTCCTCGCCATCCTTGCCCAGTTTTCTGACGGTGATACCCTCTTTCTTACCCGTAGTCAAGTCAAAGAGCACAACGTGACCGTCATCAGCGTTTCTGTTCAGCTCTTTGAGCATGAGCTGCTGGTCTGCGACCCATGTAACTTCCATTATGACGCTGTTCTCTTTCGGGTGATGGTCTGCCCATTCTAACTCTACACTTTTCTTGCTTGATAAATCGTAGACATGAACCGTCACCAGCGGGTTATTATATCCGGGTTTGGGGTAGCGCATCTTCAACTCGGATGGGTATGGGACGACAGTGGTGCTATCGTCTGTTGGATTATAGACGGGGAAGGAGAATACGTCCACCAGAGTCTCGTCGAAGCTCAGGAACGCTAGCTTGCTGGAGTCTGGCGACCACCACAGGGCAGAGTCAGCGGAGAATATCTCTTCCTCGTAGACCCAATCAGGAACGCCGTGGAAGAGTGTAGAAGAGCCAGAATTAGTAATCTGAATTGGAGTTGCGGATGGCGAGGGCGAAGGCAGGATATACAGATCATTATCGGTCACATAGGCAATGGATTGTCCAGTCGGCGACCACACAGCAAATGCGGTTGATGGAGGGTTTGAGGGAGGAATTAATGGATGCGTCCTTTTGTCAGCAATGTTATGAATGTAGTAGTTTCCAAAGCTGGACCATCTCCATTGCTAATTGAAACGTCAATGGTAGGAATTGAATATAGATGCGTACAAACTTTCTTATAGTTGGCTTTGAGCAGCAGATATTCCATGTCCGGTGAAAGCTGCCAATTACTGAATGCCAATGGAGAACCAGATTCGCCTTTGATATCGCTCAGAGAAACGAGGGTGGATGTCGTGTTAGTCTTGAGATCAACAAGTTTGATGTCGTTGCCGTCCACTATAGAGAACACTCCATCTCCAGCTACAAAATTGTTGAAAAGGCTTCGGCGTACATAAATAACGAGCTTACCTTCCGGTACCCATGCCAGACTCTTGTGCTCCGTGGAGAACGTACCATTAAAGAGATGGTCCATAGTCATCTTCTTAAACCCAGGCAGTCGATATACAGTGCCGACATAGCTCTGCGCCGCAATGATTCCAATTAAAGCCGACAACGAGATGAGTGCGCAAAGGGTATAAACGAGGAAACGAAGGGAAGATGGTCGCTGGAAGAGGTGAGCTTTGAACCACTTCTAGGAGAGTTACACACTTTCTGGTGCCCCGGAGCGAAGCCATTCTCCATTGTTCCAGGTGTCAATGGGACATCAGGCTCTTTGGTGAGAAATGCTTCCTCTTCGTCGGAGCTGGGTGCATCGAAAGGGCCTTCATCGTAGTACACAGCCGGCTTCAGGTTGGTCGTCGAGCGGGTACTCTCAGCCAGTGTCGCGGTTTCATCATCGTCGTCCAAGTCAAGACGGTCATAGTGAGCTGGCATCCTCCCCAGTGCCGAGCTCGTCGTTGTACAGAGCTGTGGGTGGCTGTGTCAAGGCTGGTTGCGGTAGTCGGCCCGTATATCCGCGCCCCACGTGCTCGCGTTGCTTTGTCAATGTTTATTACCATCACCGCGATGACTCCTACTATTACGCGTACGCGCAAGCCGTACACTCAGACCACCCTCATAGCATCGGGAAGAACAGATCGAGGTAGCCATAAGCTTACAATCGACGACGAGAGCTAATGCGATAGATCTGTGTGCGATAGTCAATTAGATGAACTCACAGGGGGCTCAAAACAGCCAGGCCAAAGCAACAGCATGAGCTAGCCCGAGATGATTCATGCGTATTAGTCTGTAGTGAGATCTATCTGTTGTCAATCATCAACGGCGGTCAGAAGTATACTTAGTGGCTGTGCTATAAATAAATGCGCCACGCGCACCTGCTCGCGTTCTACGACGCATCTCCAGGTCAAAACCACTTCCAGTAGACTCTAGTAACGAATTCAGTCCAGGCGCGCCGCACACAATTATTCGCGACAATGCTTTACAATTTACATAGATGAATTCTCGAGATACAGAGATACAGGTGGTGTATGTACTATGCAGTCAAACAGTGGTAAGAGAACATATATAGAAGATGTTGAATGGATGGGAATGATGCAGAGATAAGATGAGAGGGGAAATAGAGTACGCGAACAGATACCAGAATGATGATGAGCAGTCCACAAAGGAAACTGCACGCCGGTGGTGGATGAGGGGAAGGGAGGAAAAGATCACAATCTACGTCTAGTAGAAGGGGCCGTAGTTGAAACTAGATAGCTGCCCATCCTGGAGGGGAGGACGAGCATTATATTGTGGGTCCCACTCCAGCTCCAGTAAATCTTCAACCTCCGCCTACATGTCAAAGGTCAGTAAGCGACAAGATGTGCGACAGAGAACACACCATCACGTCGAAGTCCATCAAGTCCAGACCTTCAAAGCCAGCATTCTCGACAAAGGCCTCTTCGACGTCGAGAGCGGCGTATTCGGGGACGGCATCCTCAACGTATGTCTGAACAAGCATACGCATCATCATGTCGAGGTCCGCGAAGTCCATAGCCTCAAAGTCATTATTCTCGACAAAGGCCCCTTCGACGTCGATAGCGTAGTATTCGGGGACGGCATCCTCAACGTCCGTCTGTATAATCATGTCAGTGATTTCACCGACGACACGATGATCAAAAAAGCGCACCTCGTCTGAACTGTCATCGTACGCAGCCAACGTTCCTGCAGAGTCGTACCCGTCCTCGGGCTCATCATGATCCTCCTCCTCGTCGTCGTCCTCAAACCAGTCGTCCTCGGCCATAATAACATCAACAGCGTTCTGCCGTTGTGCGGCGCGTTCGCGAGACCGTGCAGCATACTCCTGCTGGGTTTCTGCTGGCGCATTGTCCCAGAGGTCGTGGATAACATCATCGATGGTTCGAGCGTTCGTAATAGCGTCCATAGTGATGGGAGGATTGGGAGTAGATGACAATGGAGAGAGCAACACGGTAGTAGGAGATGAAGAATAGAGTGTGACAGGTGCAAACAAAGGCAAGGCTCAAGTCACGTTGTCTGTTGTCTGTGTCACACTTCCATTCGTCCGCGCAGAACATTGTGCATGGTCAGGGCTTTCAAACGGCATCTAGTATTTTGTCCATGGTGCCAGAAGAGACAACGAGAGGCTTTGAGTGATATCCTTTCCTGAGTATGACCCGTTACAGTGTGGCGCAACGAAAATTCGAAACCTGGCCTCATAGGCGAGGTGTGACCGTAGACAGAACGCTGAGAACCATCTCTATCCCTCGAGGAACTCCAGGGAATAGTTCCTCCCTTTTGACGTGGATACTGTAGATTGTAGATGAGGAATCGCACACGCGCCATAGGGATATATCGGACGAGCATTGGATTCCAGTGATACGGAGTAGCGGGAGAGTGAGATTGTCGTTAGCGCACGAGTGTAGTAGAGCCCGCCACTGCCAGTATACGTAAGATGCGCTTCCAGGACACCGTCACTGAGATCAATTCCAGAAATAGCTGGCGAACAGCGTGCTAGCGACAGAAAAGCACACTCCCTAAACTGAACAGAAAAAGCATGTTAGTACGGGCCTGAGAATGCAACACTCTTCTTGCCTTCTGGTTGGAGGTAAAGAAGATGGAAAAGTTTGCCGCCGGAAGTGACACACCGGTTCGGGGCGCCGATAGCCCGCTTTGATGCCTTTCACACGAACGCCTACATACGCTTGCGATGGATGCTCATGGCGACGTTTAGCACCTCTAGCAGTATCTTGGAATTCCAGTGAAGTAGGAACTTGAATCTGATTATAAGCCCCAGAATAGAGTTGCGTCAATTGGTCATACAAGATATATTGTTATTCATTCTTCAGCGTCCCAACCCAATAAATTACGGGTGGAAGAAGCCTTTACAATCCACTCGTTCCCTTGCCTCTGCTGTCAACGATGGCACTTCCGCGTGCAGCATTCGTAGTGCCAAAGCTGCTCTTCACACCCTCAGTGGATTGAAGCCTGCCATCCTGTAATATCTTGGTGACGACCTCATCCTCCTTCGACGTCCCAAATATGGTATCAAGTTGTTGTTTAGATGGCTTGCCGAGGATTCCTTGCGGACCCTGGCCGGAGTGTAGAACGTCGAACGCTACGGGGTGGTTAGTAACGGTAACAACGGATTGAGGTAGCCATAAGCTTACAATCGACGACGAGAGCTAAAGCGATGGATCTGTGTGCGATAGTCAATCGATGAATCCACGGGCGCCTAAGAAGGTTGATTTACGTGTCTGAAAGAAAAGTGGCGCGTCTCAGTATCGCACACGACATCCAAAGCAATCGGACACTCACCACCTGCTTTCCACTTCTTGAACTATCGTATGAAGCGCATGAGCCATCGCGACCCAGGTAGTCAAGCACAACAGACATACCTCTTCCGTATCGACCAGGACAACGTACTCGTCGGTAGACTGAGAATCAGGCTTGTAGATGACTTTGCTGATAGTCTTGGCCATTGTAGATGGATAAAGTGGTTGTGTTGGTTGTGAGTGGCAGTGGGAAGTGTCTGAGAAAGCTAACGGCGCTTACGCAGCGCTTTATACCCTTGCCTCCATGACGTAGGGCCTGGAGCAGGGTGCATTGCGTCACGCGATATCCCTGCACCTCGGCGAAGCTTCGACGCCACCATGCTCGTAACCGCGGACTACACTCTGCAGCATATGGACCCGCCGCTCAGCTGAGGCCGACTACGTCCCTCGAAGCATCACACTGTCCTTATGATTTCTTAGAGGCTAATAAGTACCGCAGATTCAATACAGACAACCGCAACTTCGACGAAATCGTATTCCCAACGACAATACATAATGAATGATTGAATGCTCCAGATAGACAATTACATGGTGTGGTAAAATGACAACAGATGCGTACGGGAGTAAGTCGAAGAAACTACGAAATAGGTGTATGCCGGTCGTGCCACCTATAGATGCGCACGCCCTGCTCTACATCACATGAATGGGAATTATGGGTCGGAGCGGACTAATGCTCATAGCACCCAAAGAAGCACCAAGCCCCACAGCGAGTTCATCCGCATCATTTCCCTCCTTCTTTGCCACAGGAATCCCAAGCTCCTCCTCGTCTTCCTCCGACTCCGACTCGTCATCAACAGCCACCTCCCCCCACTCCCGGTAGATCGCCTGGATATAATGACTCGACTTAGGCAGCCTATACGGATCAAACGGAAAAAACGTATTCAAATCCGACGTCGAAGGATTCGCGCCCTTGAGCAACGGATAACAATACATAAAGTCTGTCACATGTGCCACCCGCGCAAACTGCATTGCCACGCTCTGCGAGCACACCTTCAGCGGCGCAAGCGGCGAGTTCACTACGGCGTATGTAATGCTGAGAGCGGGCATCCACTTTCCGTCGTCATCTTGTAAATCCCGCCATCGGAAGCAAAAGATGAGGAAGAGGCTCTGTGAGATGGCGTAGAAGACCTCGGCGTCTTGATCGTCATCAACGTGAGCTGAAAGCCAGTCACAAATAACGCCTACGACACGACGCGTGCCTTCCCGCTCCACAAAGCGCGCTCGACTGACAAAGCTGCCTATGTAAGACGCTGCCGCAGCGCGAGTTACGGACGGTGTGGTTGGGTCAAGAAGAGCACGCTCAATGAGCATCCCCTGAAAGATGTCGGAAAAGTCGGGGTCGAGCGAGGTATACCAAAACAGTAGAAATTGGGTGTAGCGGGATTTAAAGGTGAGGAGAATTGTGCGGTCGAAGAAACCTAGTAAGGCGTGGAAAGTAGCGCGAAGAGTGTGCATTTTCGGCGGTGGCGGTGCGGGTAAAGGTATGGGTTCTGGTGTTGAAATGCTTGACGATGGTATAGGTGAAGGAGATGGACTCGGGGTGGAAAATCTGAGAGGACTAAACGAGTCTAAAAACGGAGGTAACGGCGGGAGTTCGGGTAATGGAGATGAGGATGTTGTAGGAGAGGGAGTAGACGAGGAGATTTTGTGTATGGACGGGACTAATCGACTAAAATGGTCGAATGTCAGACTCAATATAGTATCGAGTTTCTTCACCATAGCCTGTATGTGGCGGACGTTTGTAAAGACAGCTTCTGGACGACCTGTATCATCTAGATCAACGTCTGAAGAGATATCGCTGAAATTGTCTCCTTCGAAGTCTGAATCGTCCGAGTCCGAGTCTTCCTCTTGACCAATGAGGGTGTCGAAAGGATCAATCTCAAAGACCTCCTCAATCTGCTCCGCCTCATCTTCGAGTTCCTCCAATTCTACCTGTATCTCAACCTAGACGTTACGTTTAAGATTTGAGAAGCCATCGTTAATGAAGCACTTACATCTATCTGGACTGCGCGGTCAACAATAGTGAATAATATCTTGTCGGACAATTCGGGGCAATACCCGGAGACTCTTAAGAGATTCCGAATATACGTGGATTGGGCCGCGACATTCTGCCGCTTATGGGGAAAATTTCGAGAAAGGAGGGGCATAAGCGTGGACGGTAATGTTGGTACAAGGGTAAGGAGATGGCGCAAGAGATAGTGTAAACGATCGTACACCAGTCGACGCGTTATGGGGACAGACGAAGATGGCTCGATCGCGTCGGGCGGTTCAATGAATGATTGAAGAGTAAACCCTTGGGAGATCATGCCGAGGACAAGGGAGAGATATTCGGGACGGGCGGATAAAAGCATTCCAATCAGGACAGTGTACGATTTGACAACCGTAGAGTCGAGTATTGCCCAGGGCATCCTGACGAGAGCCTCGACCAGTGAAGAGTGTGTGCGCTCAAGACGCGAAACCACGTGTGAGAGCATTTGGATGAACGACCGAAGTTGCGCAGCGGGTGTAGTGCACACGTTCTTGGCATTGAATTGACTGACCAACTCATTGAAGCGTTCGGGGCGGCCCTATAGATTGAGCGTGAGCGTGAATCGAGACCAGTGATCGTGTGACAGACATTAGCTTTCTCCTGCAACGCGCTTGTAACAAACGAGAGATACATCTCATTGCGATACTTCTCGTCCTTTTTTACGCGAGAATTAGTGGCGATTGGTCTTCGGATGAGCGAGGATGGGGAGTCTGACGCCGGCGATTTCTGGGATTGTTTATTGCTGGTGTAGGCGGCGAGCGGCGTTCTCGCGTGGGGCGCCTCCATGTGTCTGCTAGGCTGCAGAGGCCCCGCCTTTGGCGCACGAAGGTTGAATTGGTTGTGGCGGGAATGGGGATCCATCCCGCACGATGGTGACGGTTAGTGGCCAAAATTGAATCAAAAAGTCGTGATCGGACCCGCAAATTTTGGATTGCACAGCCACCGTTCCTCGATGTGAGATTTGTCGCTGATTTATTGTTTTTTGACTTGTATGCTTCATGACTGTGCTGAGCAGAGATTGAGATAAGTTAGCTCATCGGCCGTGCAGCAAGTGTCTCCGACTCTCCGTTCCTCCATTCCAACTCCGTTCCCAAACAGGAAAGCGAATTTTCAATAGATTTTTGCGATATTTTTACGTAATCTCCAGACTTGTTCAAATACACTGACCTCTGGGGTCTGGCCAACATCCCTTCTGCCTCCTCATCATGTCGACGTCGACGTTCTCGGCTGCCCACAGACTCTATGTCAAGTCGCTGTACAAGCGCATGCTCATTAATGAGCTCAACTGGATCGTCGACAGACGTATTTGGAGGGCAAAGGCCATGGACATTCGTGCAGAGTTCGACCGGAACCGGTGGGTCACCTTCTCGTCTCTTCGGTCTCTCTCATCGTCGTGGGCAGTAATGTACACGATCCGCGCGCGCTCGCTGTCATTCTGGAGCGGGCAGAGGCCCAGCTGTCGCGAGACAAGCACCCCGATCCCTACATTCGTGAGTCGACCAACTTGTCTCCCAATTCATGGCTCATTTACTTTGCAGCCCCAATGATGGCGAACGGCACCAAGTGGTACGTGACACTTTCGACAGACTCCCTTCGCAGCTGACACATTTCACAGGGAACGCAACACTCCCGTATGTTTCCGGCTGTCTGTTGACTTATCATCTCACCATCTTTGCAGCCTTTTATGGGTCCTCTATATGACCACGAAGCTCATGCAGCGGAAGCGCACTAGATAAATTGCTTGCTTTCGGGCAGAGACTGACATCCCTCAACGGGCCACAAAATACCTTCCTTCATTCGCGCAGAGCACGCTGTAATTATTAGGGTGTATTACCATCGCGTCGATGTGAATACAATGTATATTTCACATGCTTCAATCGAATGCTTGTTGCGCCCGCGATACCAACTAAGCTCTAGACCGACTTGTGATGTTTTGTGCTCCTTTTCGCGCCATCCTACCATCATCCGATAACATCTTGACTCACAATAGTAGGTCTAGATGGCTACCAGGCAGAGATTCCATCGATACTGCAACCCACCCTGCGGCCGAAATCACAGCACGCCATATCTTTACAAAGTTTCGTATTTTGAACAAAGTCCACTCGATGCTGCGAAGTGACACTCGTCGCATCCCGTTCTATTAGCAACATTCTCCCATTCTGGGGATGCTGTAGTACACGACGAAACTCGGGTTTCGTCCCTTCTCCACCCCTTCAATTCACACCCAGCTACACCCTCGACTTCTTCGGTGGCGGCTTTTTCGAACTGATCATGCCTTCCGCGACAATGGGCACAACCGGGAGCGGGAACGGGTATTCCGAGTCTGGACGATGTTGGACCCACTCCTCTGTGTCCGCTGCGTCTGAATCGCCGCTCTTGGTGACTGGCAGGGGTTCTGGAGTGGACGCCCGGATATTAGACGTGGGTGCTTGCGCTGCGGTTATCACGATCAATGCCCAGTTGAGTGGTATGTGATGATGAAGATAAGAGAAGACCCATAGAACAACACATCTTGTTTTCTAGTTCCCCATATGTGTTGCACCGGGGTTCCACCCGCTGCTGTACATCTATTACAATAACCTCTAGAACTACAGCGACCCGCATGTAGATATGACCCTCTAACCCTCTACTAGATCACCAGGAAGTATAGGACAGTTCAACCTAAAAAAGAAGAGAGACGGTGAGAAAGAGAAATCTAGACCTCCTCCCACAATAAATAGCTCGGTTTATCGAATCAACAGCCCCCATAGGGTGCGATACGAAGGGGAAGCGTCCGGCGCGTGAGCGCTGTGCCAGGTGCGGTGTAAATATTAGCACGCCATCCATCACCGCACTTTTCCTTGTCCGCGCTGCCTAAACACAATTGATGAGCACCGCATCCTCGCACAAGGGAAAAAAAGGCAAACCCTCGCAAGACATGTTACACTGCGACGCATCAACAGCAGTCCCAGCCCCGCCCGTTTTGTACATGACATTACACACATACACTGCCTGCTATACTCTGTAGCCGCCATGGTGTACTTGTTGTCGATACATACTGAATGCACGACTCGGTCGTCATTC
>JADNYV010000586.1:0-21121 GCA_015501055.1 Mucidula mucida | reverse complement strand
AAGATAGCCAAGTTCATTTTCTGAGAGCGACTTCGCCGGCCACCCGTCTTCTTCAGCAAAAACTAAGCTATACGGGAACCTGATTGATGCAAGATCCCACCTTTGTCGCATGGCGGGATGACGGAGATTCACCAAGGACGTTGTGGTGTTATGGACATCGTGCGTTGATTGGACCCTGAAAGATTTCTACTAACGATAAGCTATAGCTGGCGCTGGCAAATCCGTCATGGCGTGCGTTTACTCTCATCGGTACATTCGCTGTGTGTATTGACGTGTCTTTTTTCAGAAGCACTGATTATTGAATATCTCCAATTCACGCCGAACAACATTGTCCTCTCGGTGTTCTGCCGCTACTCTTCCAATATTTCACAACCTCGTTTGCCGTCCTCGGTGGTTTACTTCGCCAGCTCATCGAGAAGACCACAACAGTTTCGCGCACCATCTGTGACCTGTACTGGAGTAAAACCGATCCCAGTCCCGATTCTCTTGCAGGATTCCTGGACGGGATAGCGGCCTCTCATGGCGACCTATCTACATCATTGTTGACGCGCTTGACGAATGTCCATTTGGCTCGGAGCTTCTACGTGCCCTCCAGTCTCTCAACTCGTCATTTCGCGCTGTTATCACCTCGCGACCGGTCTTTATAGAGATTAAGGACTACCCGTCCATCGAGATTCGCGCTTCAGACGATGATATCCTCGTTGCGGTTGATGCAACCCTACCGAAGCTTAAGGGCGCCCGGCTGGACGATGCGTTGAAGAGTATGATAAGAGCAGAAGTTGTCGAGAAAGCGAACGGCATGTTTCTCCTGGCCTCTCTGCAGCTCCGCGAATTGGAGCGCGACGTTACCTGCCGACGTGATGTTGTTGATATTCTTGATTCCCTGCCGCGCACGTTGGACGATGCATACCGGTTGACGTTCAAGCGAATTCGCGAACAGGGTACGCGGAAGAACGAGTTGGCGTGTCGCGCACTAGCTCTAGTCGCGTTGCGTGCACCGTTCTTCTACATTGAAAGCGTACGGCATGTGCTTGCGGAAGGAGACGTCACTCAATATATAGATATTGAAACTATTCTGCAGTGTTGCCATGGCCTTGCTCGTTGTAAGCCTGGACTGGAACTTGAGTTTATACGTGCGTCTTGCCTTCTTTATTGAGGTGTGTTGCTAACCGGTCACCAGATTATTCTGTGCATGAATATACCACTGCTCATTGGTCTGAGCTTTTCCCGGAGCATCCCAACCGAAGCGATCTCTGTCTTCAATTGGGTTTTTCTGTCCTGACAAGCCCCGTCGACACGTCTGGGAGGAATATCTTTTGCTGGGACACTGTAGTACGTGACATGGAACAACCGGAGGAGTTGAAGCAGGTGATCACTCTGCTTGAGACGACTGAAGCTAGAGCGGCGCTCGTTGAGGATTACCCGGAGCTTGCGCCTTTTGTGCACGATCCGTTGTTGATGGCGTGTCAGGGCGGGTACTGGAAAGTCGTGAAGTATATGATAGAGAGTGCGTCTCCGGATACGGATGTAAAGCGCTTTGATGAGGTGCTTAGGATCTGTAGGAGTAAGCAGAAACGCTGGTATGCGGAGCAGTGTGTGGAATGGATCAATGCGCGCTCGGATATGAAAGTGAACGGCGAGGATGGGCTGGTTGTTGAAAGGTGAAGTCTTGGGTGTATATGTAGTGAGTATTTGGATGCGGTGTGTTGACTCTCATTGGTTTTTAGCATGACCAGGGTGTAACAACTTTACCGTGAGCCTGGGGTGGAGCGTGTTCCATATTTCGTATATATTTTTCGTACCGTTGCTGGCTGTTTCGCTCACGTCAAAAAAGTGTTGCTTGCCATCTGTATGTCTACTAAGGGGAACGCGCGGGGAGTTAGAGAGGGAGGAATGATAAGCGGTATGTATGGGCAAATCCACTAGCTGACAAGAAGAGTACGCATCCCTAAACTATTGAAAGCTAGAACCCACAGAAAAGAAAGGTCCCAATCGCGTTCAAGTTGGGGGATCCCATCTTATGCGCTGAAGTACCACATAACAGACGCCGCGCTGGATTGAATTCATCTCAAAGTACCTGGGCCCAGCCGCGCGGAATCAAATCCAGTCGAGGATGCGGCGTGTCAAAAGGCATCAATATCGCTGTCCAGCAATAAGTATCAGCGGACGGTGCTCGCAAGTTTACTGAATAGCGTTGATCGGAAGAGGCACGGCCATTGTTTTCCAGAGCAAAGTTCGCGTCCGTGGGAAAGTGGACACGCGTTTGCTCCTGCCATCATGCACCTTTTGTCCTATGTGGAACCGCCATCCCCCAATGTCAACTCTACGCCACTCACGACTTGGGGAGTCGGATAAGTCTGTCCGTGGCGAGCAGTTTAAAGGCTTACCAGTACGTTTGCATATGAACTTGTTGATTGTCTGTCCACCCGGCTTGCATGATCTAGCTGGCTATGGTTATATACCTCTCACCCGCTCCGCGTCTTTCTCCTTCCTGTACGAAGCGGCCCAAGAGAACCTCCTAGGCGGGAGTTTTCTAGGTCTTCAACACGATCCATCACACCACATGGCATGACACTGTCACGTTTCTAGCTCGGAGGATAGTTTGGCGAGTGAGAGGTCTTCCTCGCTAGATTGTGCACCTCGAACTAACGAAAGACAGACGGAGAGATAAAGGGTTAATCGGAAGCCAGTCAAAGGCTTTCCAGACTACAGGCGTCCCTCCTGATCGAGATCGCTGACACGGTACAAAAGGGCCGCGGGATCGTCGCGCATTCTGGTGGCCTAGAATCTGAAGATATTTCTCGCGCATCTTCATGGAATTCGTACCTGCTGGCTGTGAAGCCTCCACAATAACGTTCCAACAAGGCATGAACGGTACTCGGAGTCACGATCAACATTACTCACGCCGCCTTGCGCGCGTGTTCTTCTCGCATGAGACCCATCGGCTGTGTCTTCGCAAAAGTGATATCCAGGTGATACCGGCACTGGTCCCGAAAAACAGTGATCTTGCAGTGGCTGTGCAGCCTCCTTCAAGCCTCTGCACCCACCACGACTTGACCACCACGGCCTTTCGTGCTGATGCAAGCAGCGACTTGACCGAGTTTCGCGCGATTTATTGCTATAACTATCCAAACACCTTATACTTACGCCCAACAGGACCAGGGCAAGCACAATGGCACATCGTTTTATGTCAATAGTGCAGTCGCGTCCGCGTCCGCGTCAAACGCAGCGATACGACCAAAATGAGACTTGAAGAAAAGTTCCGTAATGAACATTTTACTATGGCCCTTCCTTGGCGCTTCTTGCGTGCCGGATGCATCCCGAACTATTTTCAGCTTCTCTACTTAAACCCTACACTGCTCTACCACTCTCCTATTTCAGTCGCTCCTTTATTCTACCTCTCTTTTTAGGTTTACACCATGGCACCCGCCAATGATCCGTACGAGAAGCGGGCAGTGTCACCGTCGAAGACGCCTCTTCTGCCCAACCAGTCTACCACCAGCCTCGGCGGGGCCCCTAGCTTGCGCTCAATGGCGAGCGACGCGTCGTTGGTACGCATCCGTACTCTTCATCCTCTAGAGCGCGTCTGACGTCGCTGCAGAAGAACGACGGGCCTTACCAAAGTGGTGGTGGTGGCCGACCCTCGATTGCTCCTTCTATTTCGGACAAGGCATGCCACCTCGTCGTTGTCACTACACGCATATCTAACCAATATACGCGCTTAGTTCTCCCTGTCAGCGGATCCGAAGTCCTGGGGTTCAGACCTTTCCCCGAACCATCCTGAGCCAGACGACTATCTTCACAATCCCGACCCCCGGCGGGATATCAAGAACGATGCAGGCGGGTCCGTCTTGACGTACAGAGGTATCACCAACCTCGGTTGTCTTCTTTTTCTTGTCTTAGCCATGGTCGCTCTTTTGTTTGTCGTCCCATTTCCCGCCAGTTCAGTATTGTGTGGCTGATGTCATTGTTCCCCAGTGCTGGATACCCCGTTGCAAGCTATTTAACACAGAGCGTGCCCTCGACACAAGGCGGCTTTAACCTCGGAGGTATCAATGGGACCGGACAGGTACGGTCGCGCGTTTACCTTTTCTCATATACACGGCTAATCGTTCTCCCCTCCCAGGTCCCCGTCATGCCAGGCAATTTCGGCTTAATAGACCTCGATACACCGAAGGATGTATACACGAAACTCTCGTTGGAGACTGGCGAAGAAATGCAGTTGGTCTTTAGCGACGAGTTCAACGTCGACGGACGTTCCTTCTATCCTGGTGAGGATCCGTATTGGGAAGCTGTCGATATGCATTACTGGTCGACGAATAACATGGAGTGGTATGATCCTGCAGCAATCACCACGAAGGATGGCGCGTTGCGTATAACGCTCTCGGAGAAGCCCACGCACGATCTGCCGTGGCAGGGCGGGATGATGGCGACCTGGAACAAGTTTTGCTTCACCGGTGGCCTGCTCGAGGCTTCTGTCACCTTGCCTGGTGCGAACGATGTTGCGGGACTGTGGCCTGCCGTGTGGGCGATGGGCAACCTAGGCCGTGCAGGATACGGTGCCAGTTTGGACGGTACAGTGAGTGTTCTCTGAACGGCCGTTTTTGTTCCTAAATATAATCTGATTTCTACGATAGTGGCCTTACACATACGACTCCTGTGACGTCGGGACGGTTGCGAATCAGACCTTTGAGGGGAGCCCTCTCATGGCGGACGGTTTGTCCTTCCTTCCAGGTCAGAAGCTATCGAGATGTACATGCCCTGGTGAATCTCATCCCGGGCCTATGCATGCGGACGGCACCTTCGTCGGGCGTGCGGCTCCTGAGATTGATGTTTTTGAGGCTCAGGTGGCAGGTGGACAGGCACATGTCTCTCAGTCTGCTCAATGGGCTGTAAGTGAGGGTTTCCTCTCTAGCATGGTAGTATTCTCATTTTACTGCTCAAGCCCTTCAATTATGACTATGAGTGGTTCAATGCGACGGGAAACAATTTGGAGATCTACGACGAGACTGTTGCGGACCTCAACGAGTACAAGGGTGGTGTGTACCAGCAAGCGACGTCTGTAGTGGCCAAGACGAGTAGGTTATCTTCGACATTCTTTAATTGTTCGGTTCTCTGATTCGGCCGTGTATAGATCTTGATTGTTATGAGTTGGAAACAGCGTGTTTCTCGGTCTATGGATTTGAGTATAAGCCAGGTACTTCATATTCATACCTCCATCGCCTTGCACGTATTAATGCTTTGAAATCTCAGGCTACGATGATAGTGTAGGGCTCTCTCTTTGTCCGCAGTCTGCTGAGATTGACCATTGTAGTATATCACTTGGCTGAACGACGGTAAACCCGCGTGGACGTTCAGAGGACCTGGTGCGGCTGCTGACAGTCGTGTGGAGATTGGAGCACGGCCTGTTCCTGTGGAGCCTATGGTGAGTTCTCCCATGTTCAATTTGTAG
The DNA here is from genome assembly GCA_015501055.1 of Mucidula mucida. Lineage (NCBI taxonomy): Eukaryota > Fungi > Basidiomycota > Agaricomycetes > Agaricales > Physalacriaceae > Mucidula > Mucidula mucida. The sequence continues at coordinate 15,669 of JADNYV010000586.1, read as the reverse complement.
CATCTCTCAATAGTTGAATGCGCCGGCAGTACATCCTCATGAATCTGGGCATGTCTCGAAACTTTGGTGAGGTCGACCTCGAGCGCCTGACTTTCCCAACGACAATGAGCATCGACTATGTACGCGTGTACCAGCCCAAAGGCGCGATCAATGTGGGATGTGACCCGGCTGATTTCCCGACCAAGGCGTATATTGAGGAGTGCGTTCAGGGCGTTATTGCGTTTGTTGTACCTCGCTAACTCGCGCTTGTCTTTTAGGTACATTGAGGCGTATACAAACCCAAATCTGACGACGTGGGTTGATGATTACAAGCAGCCCATACCGAAGAACAGCTTTCTCGGAGAGTGTTAGCGGCTGCGTTGAGGGTGGGAGAGTTGCTTTGTTCTAATCATATGCCTCGTATAATGCTGATTCAATTTGGGTATCGATACTAAATTACATGTAGACTCTAGCTTACAAGCACAGTGAAAATGCACACACACCATGCTACCTGTGCCTTTGGTGAATATTTTGATTTACGAAGAGCAAGCGTAACGGCCATGTAAAAGGAATAGAATGGAGAATGAAAAGATGATGAAATTCATTCACTGTTGATTTAATACTCGTACTATTACTGTAATATTTGCCAACATCGACCTCAATCAAGACCCCTCGCGAAATCAAACGTGAGGGGTATCTGCCCTGGACAGCTTTCGAAACTGCTTTTTAATGAAATGAAGAATAGTTGCAGGCTAACATTGGTCGATGCTTTCGACAGTTTTCGGCCAGTATCGAACCTGTGTACAACATCAGAGAATATACTCAGGGAGCACGCCGCGTACCTGGTTAAAGTCGATCACGAAGAAGGTGAAGCCACCGCCTCCATCTCCACCAAGGACAAACTCGACATCCCGAGCATCAACGGATGCTCTGTAATGGAGACGCGCCAACATCTCGCCCATGCCCCGCGCCACCTCGTGCACGGAAGGAAGACGTCCTGGAAAAGAATCATACAACATCCCGTAGCGATCTTCGTCAAGAGGGAAGTTTTCGGTATTGAAAAACTTTGACACTCTCGCGCCTGTGAAGCTCTTGCCAAAGTACAGACGGCACAGTAACGGGCCTGTTGTGATAGTAGGCGGAAAGTACAGAGCGCTAAGCTTGGCAATGGCTCTATGCGGTAAGGCATGCACCCGATCCATGGCATACGTAGGGGACGGGAAATTTGAGAGCAGCTCCTGATTGACAGTGGGGCGTACGGGACGAGGGCGGCGTGGCCGCGGCGGGTCAGGGCAGGTGGTAGTAAATTCAACTAAACCAGAGGGATCATTGAACGCGAACGGCCGAGGAATAGCAAAAAAGGAGTCGGTATCGCAGCATTCATGAATAACGCTAAGAGCATCGTACTCAAAACGTAGGGCAGCGCCGTCAAAGCCGTACATTTGCTTATACGCTATAGGGCCTCCGCTGATCGTGTATACCTCTGCAAAACTTCCAGCGCCGATGCGGAGAGGATATGCGGGCTCCTTTGAGCGGAAGTCGGATGCGGAAAATCCTAGAGGCGTATCCGCTGGCGCCTCTGAGTCCAGTTCTAGGTGCTCTGGAAGTGGCGACATCATGCGAAAGGTCTCAGAGCATGTGACGGCGTGTGTCAACTTGCTATCGATCAATATAAACTCCGCCTCGAGTATCAAATGAACGGTTGGAAGATTGGTCCTAGTCAGAATGAGGCCCATACTGAGAGAGATGTTGGTTCTTAGGATTGTTGAATATGCTTTGGAGTCCTTGATGATATAAAATGACGTTGTACACTAGATAGCATGTCGGCGTAGTTGTGCATGTGTATAAAGTACGGAGAAAAATAACTGTGGCATCATTCACTGTATCTCTTGTTTAAGCTAGAATATACATTTTTGGGCTTCCGAGTCGAGCTCGAAGAAGGTGAATATGGATGATGGCGACAATTACCACGCTTCGGGGTGTCAGGACTGTCCGCCGGGGAGCTCTGAGCATTACTGTGCCAATGGCGATGGCCTCTGGGCGTCCTCGGGTGAGATGGAGTGCAAGGCGCGGACTGCGCAGTTTCTGGATGGTTGGGGTTGTCCCACCTGTCCGTGTACCTTGTCCTCTGCCTCTGCTCAGAGGTGGGCAGGACGTACTGTTCGGGATTATCGCAGACGCCCATGAAAGTGTGAAAGGTCCTTCCTTTAGAAATCACCCCGCCCGTGAGGTGAAGCTCGGCGAATAGCTCGGTGAGAAAGAGGTCTGCCGCGACGAGGTTCACCTGGGTGCGGCGGTCACAGTGCTCAAGGTACTCCCCGGGACTGAGGGCGATGCGGTTTTGGAATAAGGCCAGGTCAACGCAGTCGAGATGGGCTTTTAGTTGGGATAAATACATCTCGGTCGACAAGATGGTGTAGGCTTGGATAACCATAGGACTGGGATGATGCTCAATAGATGTCTGTTTAGAAGAAGAAGAGGATAGTTACTCGGCGTACAGCAGAGAAAGCGAAGAAGGGAAGAAGGAGCTCATATTGGTGAAGGGTGAAATGTGGGTCTGCGCGACCGAGGCATTCAATATATAGTGGGCCTTTGCTAGCCGCGTCCACAGTAGACGAACAAAGAGCCATGTGATCACCGCGTCCACATTCAGCGAACAATGAAGGTGGATTTTAGATATTGTCAGCAGTGTGTTGTGGGCCGGGCGTGTGGCCAAATCAGGCAATTCAAGGGCTCTGACCAATGTCCCTAATCAGACATGGACTATGATTTACCGTTGCGCGCGTACACAACCCAGCACCGTGAAATCTATAAATGTTAGTCAGTCAGTCAACCTGAAATTAGATAGTTTAGCTCACCGTGATCTCCGTGCACCAGAAGAATGTTACGATGCACGCGAAGAGAGGTCGCCTCCGGTCCTTTGCGCCGTTCGACCTGTATATTCAAGTCAGTCTGTGAATACCTCGAGACGGCTCACTGATATAATGCAACGTGTAAAAAGAACACATGTATGCACGGTATGATGATAATGGACTCAAGGAGTGTCTCAAGAAAATCCTGTGTGTTGTCTATCGGCGAGGAGAGAAGAACTCTCCTTATGATGGAAATTCGAAGGCCCCATACTTACTGTCAAATCATTCAACGACCAAATAGGAGCTGCCTCTCAGCTCTCACATTCCTATGTCGCTAGTCCTCATAGCAGCCATTCCTTGCGTGCACGCTGAACAATTTGTAAACTTGATAACCCGCGTGAAACCCGCAATCTCAACGTAGAACCGGCCTGTTCAACACTGAATCCACCTATTTCCTGGTTATATCTGTCAGCGCTTCAAGGCATTGATGAGACGTGTGCCACCTCAAGTACTCCTTAAGTCAATTTGAAGAGTCGGGTAGTTGATGGCAGCCACTCTGTACCAACTAAGAGCAGCGGTGGATGACGAGTAGTAGCGGTATCAGATTAGCACCTATCAGGAGATTTCAGCTCCTTCGGTGCGCCCGGATTCTTTCCGTGGTTCTCGCGAGAGTCAGAGGAGCAGTGGGACAGTCAAAGCGCAGAAAAGCCAGTTTGCAAGTATTCAGTTTCTTTGGGCAAGCTGCGCATTTCTGCTGTTGCATACTGCCATCGAATTCCACGCCACATTCAACGTAGAGTCCATTTCGGGGTATGTCTTGGTGGGAGGGTATCACAAGATCGGGCAGCTGACCAAGCAACGTCCAAAAAGTTTGAATAGGAAATTCCCGATCTCCTCTTCCTTCCCTTCCACCACCATGTTCTTGTAATCTCGCCCTCATTTTTCCCGGAATTTTGTACAATAACCTGCCGCCTTTCTTGATTTAACCGACCACTACCACGACGATGACAATAACACAGGTTCGTTATCGGGTTCAGTGACCAGGACTGCTGACCCTATATATCGCCGACAGCAATCTGGAACCGAGGACTCTTTTATGAGTCTGCTCTCGTTGTCGGCGGCAGCAGCGAGCGCCATGCCGATACCGGTTGCGCAGACGGAGCAGATGAACGGTGACTCCTTGCCGGATCTAGGAGGAAGTTATGGCACCAAGCAGCACCACCGCCGGTTGTCGTCGACGGGCAAGGCAAGGAGACGCCTTAGCGATGCGCGCGACGCTGCTTCACGGCCATCGTCAGTGTTGTGTTGCGTTGCCGTTTCCATCTTTTATTGATGTACTTATAGACCTGCATCATTGTCGCTCTCATCACTCAGTCTTTCGTCACCAAGCCCGCCGGTTGTTTCGACCTCTGTCACTTCGATTTCGTCCATGGACAGCGCAGAGCTCGCAGGTATATCCAATCCTGTCATTATTCCAAAGAACGGGAAGAAACGCGGAATGGACCATAAATGCGAGAGCTGCTCCAAGGTATATAGTATCTTTGAATATTTCTACACGTACTGATAGGCACAGGTTTACCGTCATCCGTCTTGCCTCATTAAGCACCGCTGGGAGCATACCCCACACTGGCGCGAGTCGTCCAAGTATGTTCTCAGCAAGCACCAACAGGTTCAACTGCTCGAGGTAATCTACCACATGGTTCAACGTAATTTAGTCTGATATCCGCTCAAAAGGCTGCCGCCATTCTCTCCCATCTTTCGCCATCCAGTTCGTCGCTTCCCGAGGATCGCTCGCTCTGGCCGTCGTTCCTATCTCGAGGCTCTCTGCCTAATCAAGACGGACCTGCCGCCAGCTCTGTACCTACCCAAGGCGGTCCACGCATGCATGATTATCATCTTCCCGCTAGCTCTGCTGCCACGCAGGTTCGCCCTGGACTTCTTGCCGTGCCTGTGCCCGAGCCGGTCTTTGACTCGGATGAGGACGAAGAAATGTACGATGACACGGGCGATGATGGCTATCGTGGTGGTGGCTTTGGCACCCGCTCGAAGGACATTCGTGTCAAGGAGGAGGAAGAGGAGTGGGACGGGCTCGACATGGATATGGATTAATCAACTTTAATGGCTACCTCGATCAGGCGCATACCCATCGCACACACACTTATTTATCTTAACGCGGACAAGGATGAAACGAATTGTATGTGTATCGTGTATCACCGTATATTTATTTGTACGGCAATAAACTGGAAATCTTGCATCATAAATAGGTATATTGCCAATGTATGGTGCTTTTTCGGAGGTGACAGGCTAGCAAGCTGTCTGTCACCGAATACAGGTTGGTCATTACGTCTATGTCTTCCAAAGACTGACAAAGGAGTCGGTGAGTGTGAGTAAATCAAACAGACTAGAGAATTTAGGGAAGTTGATTTGTTGCCATACAACATCACTAAGTTGAAAGCCGATGCATATCGTCTGCTGGCTACGACACAGAACGGGAGTGCAGACTTGGCCACTAGAGAGCACGCTCATCTGTTACATTTTGCCTTGCTCAGAACGTCTGTTTAGTGAAAAGATTTCACTTTCGGGGGCAGTGAAAAAGTCCAGGACTTGTCCCACTTCGTAGTCTCCAACTTGAAGAAAGAATTTTCAAGAACATCGACATGATACACAAACCTCAGAACGTGCTGATTGAGAAGACAGTAAATGACATTCTTGAGCACCGTCACGGGTCGTTGATCGCAATGAAACTCAGGAGGACGACGGCCTCTACGCCTGATGCCAGATGGACGTGTCTGACATATCACGGGGGAGGTGTCCTAGAAGACATTGCAAAACGTAGGTCGCGAGCGAGCTGATCGGCCTCGATGGCGTCAATGAATGCCTCACCAGCGCCGGGACTAGCACATCATCCGCACATTCAGCCAGATACACCTTCTCGAACTCGGTCTAAAGGCGGTTTGAAGGGCGGGGACGAGGATAATAGGGGTCATTCGCGAAGAAGGCGGACACAAGTGCGTCAATGCTTTCAACAGTTTTGGGCCAGTACCGCACCTGAGTACGAAACCAGAGAACATACTCATAGGGAGCACGCCGCGTACCTGGTTGAAGTCCCAGCTCCTCCATCTCCACCAAGGACGAACTCAACATCTCGAGCATCGACGGACGCTCTGTAATGGAGACGCGCCAACATCTCGCCCATGCCCCACGCCACCTCGTGCACAGAAGGGAGACATCCCCGGAAAAGCACTGTACAACAAACCGTAGCGATCTTCGTCAAGAGGGAAGTTTTCGGTATTGAAAAACTTTGATACTGTGAAGCTCTTGCCGAAGTACAGACGGCAGAGCATTGGACCCGTTTTGATAGTAGGCGGAAAGTATAGAGCGATAAGCTCGGCACTTGCTCTGGGAGGTAACGCATGCACCCGATCCATGTCATATGTAGGGGATGGAAAAATAGAGAGAAGCTCCTGATTAACAGTGCCGGGGCGTACGAGACGATGGCGGCGTGGCGGCGGGTCAGGGCAGGTGGTAGCAAATTCAACCAAACCAGAGGGATCATTGAATGCGAACGGCTGAGGAATAGCAAAAAAGGAGTTGGTGTCGCAGCGTTCATGAATAATGCTGAGAGCATCGTACTCGAAGCGCAGGGCAGCACCGTCAAAGCCGTACATTTGCTTATACGCGATAGGGCCTCCGCTGATTGTGTATACCTCTGCGAAACTTCCAGCGCCGATGCGGAGAGGATCTGCGGGCTCCTCTGAGCGAAAGTCGGACGCGGGAATTCCTCCCACAAGAGCAGACGTGTCCGCTGGGGCCTCTGAGTCCAATTCTGAGCGCTCTGGAAGTGTCGCCATGTAAGTTCCAGAGTTCTCAAAGCATGTGACGGCGTCTGTCAATTCTCAAATTCATACTCCGCTTTAGCGACTCGACTGTACCATCACTGGAATACTACGGCGACCTTCGCATCCTATACACGTATACCATCAGCTAGCTCGAAGCTCAGGGACAGAAGCTTGCTGGGACCTTGCTTGTTGCCTCTCACCGCTGCAAGGATTTGGCCACAACGCAGTGCTGACAATATCTAAAATGATCGTGTTCACCTTCATTGTTTGCTGAATGTGGACGTGGTGTTCACATGGCTCTACTGTGGATGCGTTGAATGCAAAGGCCCACTATAAAATGAGCGCCTCATTGTGCATATGCCAATATCCACTTTTAACAATATGAACCCCTCCTTCATTTCTTCACTCCCTCTCCTTTACGCCAAGTATTTAGCCTCTGCTCACCATCATCTCAGTGTTATGGTCACTGATGTCATTCAAGCCTACACCATCTCATCAACCAAGATGTATTTATCCCAACTAAAAGCCCAACTTGACTTGAACCCCTTCATAGAATCATCTGGAAATAATATCAGGAATTGTTTATTAGTACCTCTAGAGGGCCTAGATTACAAGTCTATGGCATAAGGATGAACCTTACTACACCTGCAAGAACTGTGGCTAGTGAGTAGCACGGGTATCTCAATTGAGACCCCTACCCGTACCTGCAACTTACCCGTGGTGCAGGTGCGGGTTACCCGCTAAATATTGGCGGGTCATAGTGCTTGGGATACAATTTATGCACACCAACAACCCCCGGCAATGGCAGGGGGGCAATCAATGCGCACAATGCATACAGTCAAGCCCATCCTATTGTTTGAACAACAGGGAAGGGACAAGACAGCATGGTGCAACAAAGAGATGGGGGCCAAGGGGGACACAATATGTGTCAGGGGAGAAAGTGTGGTGATGATTTGAGAGATGGTGCAAGAGAACACAGCAGCACCACAATGCAGGACAAAGTGCTGAAGTGCTAAATGAACCATAGAACATATTAATCATGTAGATGCACCATCTTGGGCTGAATGCATCTGCAATGCCCTCCAGCCCCAAAAAATTCAGCCATTGCTTTGTACAAGGCAAGAACAAGACAGTGCAAAGGCTCAACCAGCCTCTTGAAGCCCGTCATTGGTATTTAGAGACGTTGCAGCTGAGTCAGCAAAGCTAATGCGATCCATGGCAGTCTCTAGCCTGAATACAAAGCTGTTTGCTATAGGTTTGCGGCATATTGTGTCACATGCTGCAAACCTATGGTTAAAACGGTACAGTAGACTTTAACTTTTTCCTAGCCTTATCTTTTAGTGCTTAATGGATTGTGTGTCAAAAATTTCTCTCTCCAAAAGCGCACATACTTGGCACATCAAGTTGTTAATGAACCTTAAACACAGCTTCAAGTCCAATGTTTTGAATCAAAGTTATGATTGCTGCTTGCATCATCAATGGTGTCTAAGGAATAGCACGGGTTTGGTGGGTTGGCATGGGTTGCGGGTGCGGGTTGGTGCGGGCACGGGTGTGGGTCGTGAGCTTGACACCCGTGGGCAGCCCACTGCGCCCGCGACAACCCGTACTTCCTATTTAGGAAGGTGCTGCTATTTTGGATTCTGGCAGGCGGAAGAGGTTTCCGCCTGCCTCAGCAATACAATTTGCCTCTGTCTTACATATACACGGGGCTTGAAACTATACAGGAGGCTACTGTATTTCATAGCCAAGTAATCGACAGATTATTTTCTCTTAGTTACTACCTACATGCCTGCCCGTGAAGACTCCCCCCCACCTGTTGCTGCCGGCGAAAAGTGTAAGTGTAAGCTATCCGCAAAGGCATCAGCATCAAGCTCCCGTACTACCGGTGTCGATGCAGGAGAGGGTCTTTGTGGGACACTCCTAAAAAACGGAATCCCATTGTGCGGTTAGTTTTTTTTTTTGTTCAATGCAGAGCAAAAATGCTTACCTTGCATCGACAGATGCACTGCCACGTCCTCAACCACAGGCTTCTGGCTTGACAATTGTCGATTACTTCGCCCTTAACAGCGGTGGTGTCCATAGCAACAATGAAGCTGAGGACGGTAGTGCGCCACCAAACCCAAAAAAGAGAAGGCGGCTCAAGAAGAAGGCGGGTACTGCTACTGACAAGAACACAGCACCTGCTGCGCTGCCAGCACCTGCCTCGACATCAAGAAGGACGACGGTCGAAGACTACATCGATGTTGACGACAACGAGGAGGAAGCCCAGGGACCTCGGTGTACGGAGAAGCGAGTCCTAACTGACCAGGAAGAGCTCGGTAAGTACTTAAATGCCATGTAACAATGATATAACTCACCTGTTGCCTAGATCACAAGCGAAAGAGCTGGTGGTCCCCAATATACACCTTCTTCGGCGAGGCATATATTGGCCATTATGATGGTCAAAAGGTGCACATCTTTCCTTGTGGGGCGCGAGGCTGCTCCGTCCACACGTGGCAATACCAAGACTCGAAGGATGCCAACTCGTCAGGCCGTCTCTGACTTCATGCTATAAAATGCTAGGGTAAGGAGGTGGTTGAGGCTGCCAATAACACGACATACAAGACTACGTGTTGATGCCCTCAAGGAACACGCAAAGCATTCCAGTCAAGGGATCAAGTCGTTCTTTTTGGCGACAAGCGGTCGTAAGGGTGATTTGTCGTTCTCTGTAATCTGTCGAGACACGGTAAGTACTCTTCCCCTTCTCAGCAGCTAACTGACGTATCTTACACAGCGCAGAATGTGTACGTTGGGTGTCCGAGAACTGTCGGCCCTTCGCAATCGTCGCAGACCAAGGCTTCAAGAGCCTTATGAAAAATGGCCGCCCCGAACACTATATTCCCCATCCCACAACGGTCTCGCAAGATACAAAGCGAGTCTTTGCTAAAATGCGGCAGTGCCTGTCAAAGATATTCAGAGTAAGCATATAATCTGTTAAATATTCTGCGAGCTCACCTTGATTGTGTAGGAATATGACGGTGATTTGAACGTCGCCATGGATGGGTGGACCTCCCAGAACCATGGCACATTCATCTCATCATCAACGGCAAGACAGTTAATGTGCTGCTTGATTTTCTTGAGGTCCCCGAGGTAAGTTGTTATCTAAACTGTGTATTAAGTTCGGCTCAGAATACGATGAATAGAGTTATACCGGCGAAACATTGGCGGTGGAATTTCAGCGTGTCCTAGAAGAGTTTGGTATCAAGCATAAGGTTAGTAGGCACCACAACTGCGACAGTAAATGCTCACCAGATATCCAGATCCTTAGCTTCACTGGCGACAACACGTCCAACAACGACACCTTTACCACTGAGCTCAAGGACTTGGAGAACTCCTTCCGAGGAGACGAGAGCCGCATGCGCTGCTTTGCACATACCATGAACCTTATTGCCAAGGCATTTCTGAGGCTGTTCGAAGCGCCCCAGAAAAAGAAGAATAGTGACGACAACAAGAGTAAGGATACTGGAAAAGGTAAGAAAAAGGGAAAAGCAGCGAAAAAGAAATGCGACCCACTGCAAGACACTATTGATGCTTTGAGGGAACTTGAGGGCGGAGACGACATTGAGTTTGACGATGTTGAGGTGCCGGATGGTAAGGTCAAAGAAGGCGAGGACAACCTAGAAGGATTTATCGATGTCTTGCCGGAGTTGACAGATGCAGAGAGAGAGCAATTGGCTAAGGATGTCAAGCCCATTCGCTTGGCTCTCGTAAAGGTGTGTCTTCCTTCTTTGCTTCCATTATGTGCGTGTGTCAGACCCATTCAATTGGGTCTGACACACGCTCCGAAGTCCCCGCTTCCCTCTTTTCTTGCGCTCATCACCGTTGCAGCTTCGCGTGCTCGCCTTCAAGATAATTAACTCGTCGACAATTCTCCTGCCCGCTTGGAAACATCTTCTGCGCAAACACAAGATTGTTGAACGGCTTATACCACACGACGTCAAGACACGGTGGAACTCAACGTTTGATATGATTATGTTTGATATGATTGTGTTCGGTTTGAAGTATCGCAAGTACATTGAGGAGTTTACGGCGAAGGTGTCTAACGGTCTTCGTGATTTGGAGCTGTCTCCAGAGGAGTGGAGCATCCTTGAGGAGATTTCAGAGGTTTTACGCGTGCACTATTCTTGCTTTATATTATGTTGCCCTTACTTATTCATGGAATCTCCACAGATCCTGAAGGATGCTACCCTCTTCTTTTTGAGCAACGAACCAACACTTGCCAAGGTAATTCCCGCAATGGATAACATCGACTCTGCTTTCACTGACTTCATCATCAAGGACACCGTTGACGACCCCAACAATCCTAACAAGCGGATCCTCAAGGAGATACACCTCTCCGACATCATCAAGTCGAGTGTCACCATTGCTAAGCAAACACTCAATAAGTACTATAATCTGACGGATGATTCCAAGGTGTACCGCATCTCAATGAGTGCGTATTTTGCTTGTTGACATTAAATCATACTAACCTCGTCATTTAGTTCTGCATCCAGAGCACAAATTCGATTACTTCAAGAAACACAGCTGGCCCAAGGACTGGATCAACGATGCGCATACATTAATTCGGACAGCATATCGCGAGCGGTATGAACCGCACAAGGAACTCGTTACACGTGCAGCCGGCGCTGCCACAGCAAAAAAGCCCTCCAGAACATCGCCGAAGAAAGCTGGCAAGGTACACTGTTGTTAGCTCCCCATCACATGTAGCTCTTATTGATATAGTCACAGGCTCCGGTTTACAATCGATTTGCGCGCCATTGGGTCCCCAACACGGAACCGGAGGACACCAATGAGCTCGAGCTTTACCTTGCTGCCCTGCGGGAGGCTACACCAAAGGGCGTCATTGCGTGGTGGATCGAGAAGAAAACCACCTATCCACGGTTGGCGCAGATGGCCCTCAATTACCACTCCATTCCAGGTAAGTGCTATTGTCGACGTGTTGTAGTCAAAATAACTAATGGATATTTAGCTACCTCGGTCGCCGTCAAGCGTATCTTCAGCCGCGCTCGACGGCTCATCACTTGGGAATGCAACGGCCTTAGCTTGCAGAGCATCTGTGCACTTATGTGTGTCGGTGCCTGGAGTCTCATGGACCTTATCAATGGGAAGGATATTCTGGCAGTGACGTGTGAGGTGATTGTCCCGCCAAAGGACAAGTCTGCAGAAGAGGTGGAGCTACCAGAGGATTTTGATGTAATTTATATAACGGACGACGAGGAGTCAGATGGTATGGACGTAGATACATAGATTTCGATGTATAGTGTACAAATGAATGGTCTATACGCTACTCCTTGGTGTGTGAAACCGTGGGCGAACCCGTGGGTTTGTTAACCCGCGCAACCCGTACCCATAAGGTACGGGTGTCAACCCACGACGGGCACGGGCGTGGGTGTCACTCCCGACACCCGCGGATCCTCCCGCGCTATTCCCTAATGGTGTCAGATTAAGTGCCAAAGTAGTCTAGGCTGGACTCTAGAGGTTTGATGCGCCACACAACAAAGACCTTAAACCATAAAATTGATGGCAAAATCTATCAGGGAAAGAGTGATTGCATTAAGAGGGAATCAAACCCCCGGCGGGCCGAGTTCTTCAACACACATTAATGGCAAGGTTATCACTACCCCATTAATGCTATTTTTCCTAAGAGTCCCCTGTGTTCAAGATGACTAAGATTAGTATGAGACTGTATTAGTGCTTCAAGTATAATAGTCTTGTTCAGTCATAAATCTGAGAACAAATGACTTGCACGATGACGACTAACGCCACATCACGAGACCTAAAACCTCCCATGGGGCAACAACATTCTCGGACGCACACCCCTCGACGCAATTGAATCACCGTCACGGTGGTGGCTCTCCAATCCCAAACCCGGGTCGCCAAACCATGCGCTCGAAGTCTCCTCCACATTCGCCGTTCTGCGGGTTTGCGTCTGAGGACCAGACCCCATCCCACTCGCAAATCGCAACGACTTCACATGCGCCTGTATCCGCAAATTATCTGTATGCGCCATGACGCACGCAACGATGAGTGTAGGCGCGATGCCCTGGAAAGTGTATTTAACAAGGATATTTCAGTCGCAGGTATGAGGCATGCTCTGCTCACAGTGATAGCGGACGTGATGGCCTTTGGGTAGCGGTACATTGCTATGACCGGAGATGCAGCCGGAGAGTAATAGTAATACTCATATGCGTATATGCCAAGAAGCACGGTATGGGCCACCGAGTATAGAGCGGCGGATTCGACGAATAATTCGGCTATGCCACGGTATGTCCTGAGGCTCGTACTGACGCCGTTGACGTGTAACATGCGGAACACTACCAGGGAAGTGTATAACGTAGTTGTGAGCATGGCGACGGCATAGGACACCAGATTCCAGTCAACATGAAAAACGCCGACAGAGGCGGAGAGATCCCAGCTAGAAAGTAGAAATCCAGAAATGACTAGAAGGGACATAGGTGGTGTAGTGGGAAAAGATCTAAGATAAGCAGCCACGACAATCCAATTCCGCCCATATGATATCCAGCAGCGCCATATCTAGTGGTGCCATCAGCTGTTACACGAAAAGCACTAATTGGATTCGCTTACCAGGACAATATCCGCGCAAATGCCAATGAGCACACGAAGGACATTGCTTGTGATACCGCCAGGCATGGCGCCGGACTGGTAAAAGGAAAGCTCCATGTCAAGCGATAATCCATGAGTGATGAAGCATTCGTCGATGGCCTTCCATTTCAATCCGACGACGACAGTCTGGCTCGACCACAAAAAGGTGATGATCGCCATAAGGATAATTTTTAGGCGACTTGAAGGTCCATTGCCTTCAACTAGGACGATGAGTAGATGAGCAGAATGCAGCAAGACGGCGGGACTTACAAGCGTAATAGAGCGCGACGAAGAAAACGACTGTGTGGATGCCATAGCAGAACACGAGGAGAATCGTGGAATGAAGATAGGTCGCAAGGAGGTATTGGGCCTCCGTGACACTCAGGCCGAGTTGTTGAAGTGCTGAGGACATCGCCTACTGGAGAAGCATGAGGCGTAGCTACCTGCCTTATAATCATCTGGCCAGAGATGATCCCATCGCGAACACGGGGAGACGCCGGTGTCCATCGTCCGGAGAAGCCAGTGCTGGCTTTGTTCCGTGTGAAAATGATACAGACCGCAGCAGTTGCGCGATGTTCCAATCGTGTCGTTCGTAGCGCGATATCAGCTCGATGCAAAGCGGACAAGCTATGAATGTCCAGCTCCCCGTCCCCGAAAATCTCTTCTCCAAAAGATCAACTCTGTGACCGCTTTAGTCGTTTTGGGAAATGAAGGAGCTATCTTGAGACGATTTTCATCTAGAAGCGTCTCAACCTTTGTACAAATACAGTCAAATCTTGCCACTCACCGCTGACATGTTTCGCTACAGTATCCTACTTTTCGTCCATGATGTCCTGTTTTCCATCAATAGCGTCCAGCTCTCCGTGCATAACATCCTGCTTCTTGCTAGCAGGAATCAGACGCGCATCGTATCTAATGTGAACGACTCATAACATATCATGCTGTAGGGCCAGCCGGATCCGGCTCTTGTAGCGCTCAAGGTTGATAAGCAGGTCGCCTTGTCCACTGTCCACCGCAACGCATCGGCCCCACGCTTCCTTAAGACCTTGAATCCAGTCGCATTTGGATTTGACGTTCCATAGTCAAAACGTCTTTGGCGCGGCTAAGAGTTTCGTTCACCACTGGTTGAGCGGGATCCAAAAGCTGCCCCACCCGATCCATCGATGATTGGTTACCGGCGACGCCAGGCGTGTTTGCAAGCCGCTGGAGTGCCTCTAGCTCGGGCGCCAGGGAGCGAACTTCATCAAGAATCCGACGGCGCTCTGCCAGAATGCTTGACGTCCATCGTAGATTGTCCTGCAGTTTTGGATGAGGGAGATGAAGATCAAAGGACATGGTGAGCGATGGGAGGCGAGCGTCGAGACTAGTGGGTGCCTAGATGGATGTATTTCTCTCCGGGTGTCCAACGCATCGCCTCTCATCCATAATTATTGTGCACCCTTAATTCACGATTCAGGTGCCGACGGTGAGCAATTCCTCCGTCAAGAACGTCCATGGACTCTGACAAACTCGCAGTCGTATTAACAACGGGACGAAACGAGGGAATTTGAGCAGAGAGGGAGCGCAATGATGATGGCGGGAGCAAAATCTGATCGGGCGTGTCCTGCTTGCTTCTGACCACCATCGCCACCGTGGATACGCCAACGACGCCTAGAATATGGTCAGCCCCAAGAGTTTTCCGCCACGACCGCTCCATAGTTTGGCCGTATTTTGACAACAAAGAGTCGGCGCGTTTCTTTCTATCCGGAGGAACCAGGCGTTCAGTTAAGGTAAGAACTGTACACGCTGTTCTCTTCTGCGTCTGTTGATCCAGACGTTCAGGTAGCAACCGTAATGGAGGCGACATAAATTCGGCGGCCTCAGAGAGCGCAAGCATTTCTCATTCTTCCCTTGGTGAGTTTCTTCTATTGATGATGATGCCGAGTCGTCTGAGTTGAGCTGAGCGAGATTAGGTCGCGCTCCGCTATGTGGGACGGTGTCAGCATTTGCGCTTCATGCGTCAAACAGGCCCTGGGGTTGTGGACCTTGTTACAAGGTGTGTTGCGAGATCAATGCGAGATACGACTTGTCGTACGTAGCTAGGGCCCTGCCGTGTACTTTGGAAAGTTAAATGCATGCTTTTTGGCCTTTATCATCCCATCGATTTTTAGACGTGTCTTTCGCCTTTCGATCATCTGTTGCTTACTTTGGACTGCGGCGTACACCATATCGTTGACTCTCGCGTACTCATGCACTGCCGAATTGTGTTGGACCGCCACAATATGAGGACATGTATTCACGCCTGTCAACTCTATTCAGAGACAAGAGCAATACGCATGGCACCCGCCTAGTCCCTACCTAACCTAGGTGTTATGAAT
>JADNYV010000585.1:0-21145 GCA_015501055.1 Mucidula mucida | reverse complement strand
TGAGAACTCGAGCTGGGGAAGCCGCGTGGCAATGATTTCTCCGAGTCGCGGCTGCAGAAACGTACTGAGATAGCAGAACTAGATTGACTGGGATCAGCACTCACCAGATCGTCTGCGCTTGCGAGCTTCCTGAGCTCAAGAGAGCGCACGGTTTGAAATGTGCTTGAGTATTCTTCTGAGGAAGTGGCAGGGAACAGATCACAAACGGTCCGACTCGAAATATAATCCTCTCCATCGAAACTGAGAGCCGTCAAATGAGGTGAACCGCTGACGGTAATTGAAGGATAGCCTGCGTGATAGTAATACATCTGGAGCGTCACAATTGACGGAGGTACTATGAGCCTCGACAAGGGCAACATTGACAATGTCGCCACAGATAGATGTTCCAGGTCCTTGCATATAGCCGACAAATCCAAAGTGAGATCGGGAGAGTCTACCACATCGTTGACATTGCGAAGCCAGAGATAACGAACGGACGAGAAGGAGTTTTGTAACAGGAGATGAATGCCTTTTATCGTCGGCAAGCCCGTATTCAGCTCTAGTCTTTCGAGGCGGGGGAAAGCGGGGAGACCACGTATCGTTTTCTGCTGGTGGCGCAAAACCAGATGGCGAAGAGTCTGGGACGATGCTTTGAGCAATGCCTCTTGAGTTGTCCACGATACAATTGTCGAACGAAAATCATCATCTATTATAGTAAGTTTTTCAAGATGACGTGGGATCCACGCTGCTCGCGTTAGACTCGAGATAGTGGATGCCTCGCTCAGATGATTCATACTGAACTCAAGGTTGTATAGCGAAAGAGACGAGAGGTTGGGCCAGCGACGTGTAACAGCCGCTATAGCGTCCACGGTTCTGAAATGGCACGCAACCTCTAAGGAATCGTCTAGCATCCACTCGATAGTACAGTCCTGGCATGCGCAGGGCACATACAAGTGCAATTCCACAAGGTCCGTAAGCGAGTCCATCAGACACAATTGCAGAGGTGGATAATTGTACTTCGTCGTGATGAACAAACTCGTGGACATTTCTCCTTCGAGACAGACACGGAGCCGACGAATATGCGAGGCCAAGTGGGGCTTCGACGATAGCAGTACAGCTAGTGCAGACGATCGTGCTTCGAGACGCCACATTTCCTCCCAACTGGTAGTAGGGTAGGGAAATGGGTCAGCGTAGATGAGTGGAGTGTATATTGCCAGCAAGCGCTTACACGTAGCAGCAAGATTGACGAGGCTTTGCAAACTGTCGGGAAGGAAAGAGTAGATGTATTGATGAACTTCAGTCGGCAGCTGAACAAATTGCGACTGCCCCCGAGTGACGATCACTGGCAACACTGGATCGTGAGCGAGTACCGCTGGGGGATTTCCCGCCAACGACTCCAAATCAGAGAAAGCGGCAGAGCTTATGCTCTTGAGCGCTTGGGAGATAATGTCAACAAGCGTTCCCTTGTCGAATGCCGACGCATGCCCTCCGTACGCGGCTTTGGCAGAAGAGATAACTGGTCCTCTGCAGCGTCGGCTATGAGGGAGGCCAAGATGTGCGTGAAGTGGACGAAATCCTTTCTCCTGCTATCGATTTGGGAAGTCGGACGAATCTTGAAGCCAGTGGATCCGTCGAAATCCACATGGTCAGTAAGACCTGCAAAGCTGAATGTTAGTACTACGTTAATTGAGACAGCAAGAATAGTACTGACAATGCCAGGGGATCTTTCCTTGGTGATGGGGAGAGGTCATGGTCACAAGAGGAAAGCGATTCTCACACAAAACTCTGACCGCCTAACCGTTCACCACGGTCATGGGACACAAGCCTTCTCGAAGATTCCCTTCAATATGCAGTGACTCCGTTCGTTGCGCTTGAGCGCTCCGTTGATCAGACGCCGTATCCATTTCGTCCATCTTGTTCAACGCTTATGTTGATACTTCACTTACGAGTCGTAACCGCAGGAGCTCTACACTGAAAAGACGGGTCCTGGGAACGTGCGCAGTCTGTTTGGACGTGGAAACGGCGTGACTCCATGATGCACACTTCCCTTAACAGAGCTCACTGTTAATGCACTTGAGCAATGCCCCACACGACAGGTGCATATCGCCTTCCATCCGATTCAATTGTAATTTCACGGCCATTCAGCACCTGCAATACCGTGGGCCAAAAATCCAGCTGTATAAAGTAAAACCAGATATCTTCACGGCGTGCCGCGGTATTCAAACTTAAGAAGCAACTTCTGCTTGCACTCCCAAGTTTCTATCACGCCCTTGTTCGTTTTGGACGAACCCCAGACAACGATTTACACAGAACAGTACGCCTGGCTGCATGAATGTCATTGGTGTAACACCATCATCCTGGAGTGTGGCCACCTACACACGAAGCTGTCAGCCCTTGATAACGCCACCTACATCCTGTGGTATTGGATATCCCCTAGCACCTGATTGGGTGCTGGCAGTAAGGATAGTCTTGAACTGAACCGAGCTCCGCGAGTGTTGAGGCTAGGCATCAAAGTTCAACGATAAACTTGGGGGAGAATAATAATCTGAAACACTGACAGAGCGAGCATGGACATCACGTAGCACGTACTCGGCGCAAAGTAGAAGATTGTGTTATGATATGCGCGAGAATAGACCATTCCCATTGTCAGCGCCTATTCCGCTGCAGATGCTCGTGCTCAGATGCTCGCTTTGATGGTGTATCGCAGGCAGTCTATCTGGTTCGCGTCTGCCGAGTCTGAGTACCCGTCGCAGTCCTCTTACACCTGTCCGGGAAAAGATGCCGGTAACCCCGTTGTTCTTCAAACCGCACACATCTGTTGTGTGTGGTCGTAGGACAAAGATGGGGTGTATAACGGAACAAGGCAGTCCTCACCCAGATCTTCAGCACCAATCATTACGACTTCCCACATAGATAATGCGCTCGTAGCGATGTTTCATCAACGACAACGATGGCTCCAAATTGTACGGTCCATGTCAAAACATATATTGTACAACCTAATAATAAACAAACAGACAGCGACAGAAGAAACCGAAATCATAAATGCTAGAGCAAGGAACCGAGAAAGCAGCAAGACATCTATTATTGCTTGTAGACATCCTGTACAATGCGAGATGAGCAAAGAAGAAATTCCAAGCGGGCATGCACTAACCTTGATCTCCTTATCAAACTTCTTCGCAATCGCGTTCCTCTGAATCTTCTGCGCTGCCGTTACAAGCCCACTCTCCGGAGTCCACTCGTCCGGTGTGAGCACGACCGCCTGTAGAAGCTCCATCGTCTTGAATCCGTTCTTCTTTCCGAGGGCGTTGCACTCCTTCAGCACCAACTCTTGCACCTTCTTCGTGTGGCAGAGCGAAGCCAGACCAGCTTTGGCGTCGACGCCTGACACGGACTCGAGGTAGTGTCGTAAATGTGCTTCGTGGGGGATAATGATGGCCATAGGCTGCTTTGCGTCTGCGGTGGCGTATACACACATGTTATTGATGAGGTTGCACGATTTGTATATCGATTCCAGACGCTCGAGAGCAATATACTAACGTTTCAATCAGTTTGACGAGCAGACGGCATAGATAACGATTCGCTTACCTCTCCTCCGGCAAGCTTGACGAGATTCTTGATGCTAACTACATGTCAGAACGTTCCAGGCCCAATAGTCAGAAATAGCACACCGGTCGACCAAGGTAAGCGTGCCGTCCGTGTTCCACTGTCCGACATCACCTGTGCGCATCCAGCCGTCCTCTGTAAAGATCGTGGGATCTTCGTTCAAGTCTGGGCGTTTGTAGTAACCCTTCGTGACTGACGGTCCCCGAATACAAACCTCACCCTGCGGTGGGTTATTCTTCGACGTGTAGCCAGCATCCGGTACGTCCAAGAGCTTGATCTCGATCGAAGGCATGGGTAAACCGACTGCCCCATAACGAAACACTTCCGGCGGTAACACGGCGCACATTCCACACGATTCAGTCATGCCGTAGCCTGCAGCACCACTATCAGCGCGTGTCAATCTGAAAAGGATAGAGACCTTACCCTGTAAGAGGTTGAACAACGCGACGTTCAAGAATTCCTGTGTTTCACGGCTGATGGCTGCTCCACCGGCGAGGCCAACGCGGAGTCGTCCACCCGTAGCGGCACGAACGTTGCTCAACACGACGCTATCGGCAACCTGTGCAAGCACGGGCACCTTGTTCCTCTTGAGCGTCATCGAACCGTTAAAGACACTCTTGCGGATGGCTCCACCGGCAGCAATCTTTGCGAGGATTCCTTTGCGGATCATCTCCCAAACCGCAGGGACACCGACCATGATACTAGGGCGCAGTTCAGCAATGTCCCCTTTGCAATTGCGAACAGAGGCGTCTGTGAGTGTCTTCACGCGACCGTAACCAGAGGAGACACCGGCAAACAACATGGAGAGTTCGACAATGTACTCGAGCACATGGGCGAGGGGGAGATAGGCAATGTAGGTGTCATCCTGGGTCAGATGGTGACCTAGAAGCACGTAGACAGCGCCGATCGAGGCAACGAGGTTACTATGGGTGAGAACGACGCCCTTTGGAGGACCGGTGCTACCGCTGGTGTACATGATACACGCTACGGTATCGGGTTTGGGACGACGGTCGATTAGAAGGTCGGTGGAAAGACTCTTGCCCTTCTCGATGAGCTCATCGACGTGCAATACGCGGATGGAGTCGCGGACAGCGTGGAGGTCATCGGAGAGTTTTGGGGATTTGTCGCCGTCGTAGATGATGTATTTAATCGTGGGCGTCTTCTTGAGGACGCTGTAAAGAGTGGGGAGGAGTTCGGCATTTGTGAAGAGACCGACACATTCCGGTTCGTTCAGAGAGTGGGCAAGCCCCTCCTCGCCGAGGGTATCATAGGCGGTCGCAATGGTCGTTCCAATCAGACCGCAGGCATTTGCCATAAGCTGCCAGTTCGCGCTGTAGCCCATGTTAAGCGACATCCAGCAAGGGGAACAACAGCATACCTTGTCTGAGAGTAGACATTGAATATATCGCCAGAAGCAACACCCAAGTCAATCAAACCGCGGCCAAGCTGCGAGACGGTCTCCTTGAACTCGATGTACGACAGCCATTGGTACCCGCTCAGCTGAAAGTACTTCCACTTCTTCTTCTCTGTTACCTCCTTGCCGTCGACCATCTTCTTGACGTCCTTCTCCTCGGTAATAACGTCGACGATATTGCGCCATCCCACGGCATTTCTGGAGCCGTACGTGCGGGCAGCGTAGTCCAGGACGTCCGGTATCACGTCAAGACCCTCGAATGGCTGCGTGACCAGCTTGTCGGCTGTAATGGCAAGGCGACGCACACCGCCCTCGCCGTCGCGGGCAGGGGGCGCGACCTCGACGGAGCCTTTACCAAAGTAGCCCGGTTTTTCGGTGTGCAACGGCATGGTGGTGGTAACAGGTCAAAAATGGTCTGCGCAGGACAGACCCTAACCCTCTTTCCCCAGTCGTCCACTTATATGCGTCATTCCATATGACCAACGGCCGACGCGTAATCAAATGCCATTGCCACCGCCGCCACTCAAGCCATTCCGTTTTCACACCGCCTCCGTTTTGTGCCCAGCAACTCTCTCTGGCTGAGGCGACTCAATTCTTTGCACCCCACAAGAGTACCAAGACACATATACAGGGCGAACAAGGGGCGTCGACGCGCCAATGTGACATCTACATTAGGAGGCCCGTTCAGAGGTTTGGGGAAGGCGGATCTTGGATCGTGGATCTAATAGACATACGCAGCGCCCCTTCACGCAAGGTGGTTCTACTCAGCAGGACTGAGGTAGGCATCAACACGACATCCCTACGCATGTAATCCGTATGAATGTGATTGAATGGACACCGGCCAAGAGAAGCAAGTGCCTTTTCGTGTATGTAGACGTGCGCCCCTACAATTACAGCCAAGGAAAGTTCCGTCCGCAGGTAACCACGAACAGATAATGCATTCTATCCTTAGCATTGGGTTGACAGAAAAGTTCCGAGGAACTCTTGATGAATGGTCGTCTAAAACAAAGGAGTGTCCAGAAATACAACATGGGTATCAAGACGGACATTGAACATGGGATGTTGCTGCGAGGAGGCTTACCGAAATTCTGGCGCAAGACAATTGTAGACTCATTCTGCCTCGAACGAAGCGAAGACATATTATAGTTCACACGGACTTCCTGGAGCCACGAAGGATTATACAGCAGACTAAAGCAATCGCGTGGACTTTGAATAAACCCCCAATGTCAACTCGCCGCTAGTCATGGGAGCGCGATATCATGATGCATGAGCGCGAGGCTTTTTCGTACGGTCTGCGTTCACATTCCGGAGGGGAAGTCGTGAGGTCTGTTGATGGAGAAAGCCGCAAGAGCGATCATGCAGGCGCCGCGTCAACATCTCCATAAAAATTCATCAACTGCCGCCGTACAGATCCGACTCGCTCCAAATACATATGCTGGGCCGTACATCGTTCAGTGGCTTGACTAGACGTAAAACGGTGGGAAAGTAGGCCCAAACTGTGAGAGACTCTTTCCTCTTGCATTCATGACCTCTCCCCATGGTGGCATTGGGAATCCTCTTTCTGGCACTTCAATCACAGTTTTCTGATATTAGGTCTTTCAGCTCTCACCGAGCATATTGACTTTGAAGGCTCAACTGCGCCTGGATTCCAAAGTTGACGGCAGAAAGCAGGCTTTCGGGCTTCGCGCGCTTGCCTCTTATATAGCTGAAGAACAACTATCTCGCTTGCCAAAGCCTAAGCATGGAGAGAGGTCGGATGCGCTTTTCCCGGTCGAATGCTTGGACGCCATAAACGTTCCGGTGTACAGCAACGTGAACATTCATCAGCTGAAGTATTTTAATAGTATTTTAAATAGTATTTACGTGTCATCTGAGTCACGTGTCGCTGGCCCAACCTTTTCATCACTTCGGCTGTGGCACTTTGAGGGGGTGGACAGAGTCATGCACCCGCTATTCCTGATCCAATGCCAACATTGTCCATCCCCGCATCAAAACTGGCTTTGATAGATCATAAATGTTTCTTTACTTGTACCGTAATGGCGTTGATGAAGGCCTCGTCCCAGACTCTTTGTCATCTTCTTCTGCAGGTTGGTCAGAATACAATAAAAGGTCTCCCCATTTTCCCCAACTTCATACGGACTTGTTGGTGCTAGACATCCGTCCCCTCTTACAACGATCCTTCTCTTCCGTTCAGTATCTCTTTCTCGAGAATAAGTATACCATCGAACGAAATCATATTCAATTCAGGGCAGCTCTCGAAAAGGGCCACAGCTGCCGCCTTCTGCGTCGTCGAGGCCGTCATCCATTGGGTAGTCTTCGCGTCTAGGACGGTAGCAGAACTCAGTAATAACAGAGAAAATGAGGACTTCGAGTCTGGGGAGCCGTGTGGCGATGATTTCTCCAAGTCGAGGCTGGAAAATTGTGATCAAAGAAACAGACTTGAAGTTGGAATGAGAGCACTGACCAGTTCATGCACCTTGATGTCGACATGTGCCTGAAGAGAGCGCATGGTCTGAAAAGCGTCTGAAGGATTCTCTGGCGAGTTCAGAAACGCTTCGAGAGCGGTATAGTTCGCCGAGAAGCACAGAGCTGTCAAACAAGGCGAACCAGCGACAGAGATTGACGGACGGGCCTTATTAGAGGTACATATGTCAACAGTCACCACCGACGGAGGTATCATGTAGTGCGAGACCATATGCGTGCTAACACGTAGGTGTTCCAGGTCATCGAATATACCCGACAAGTCCAAAGTGACACCGGGAGAGTTCGCCAAATGGTGGCTACTGTCGAGGGAGAGAAAGCGAACAGAGGAGAAGGATTTTCGTAACACTAAACGGATGTCTCCGATTGGGATGTGCGTAGTAAGGGACAGTCTTTCGAGATTGGGGAAAATGGGAAGATCATGCATCATTGTAGGCTTGAGGTACAGACCCAGATGGCGAAGAGTTTGTGACGAAGCCCTCATCAATGCCTGTTGAGTTGTCCATGGTATAAGTGGCACACCATATGGATCTGGAACTATAGTGAGTTTCGCTAGATTTTGAGGGATCGACATGGCTGGTGTGTCCCCAGGTGGCGGAGATCTATCTGGATGACTCATAGGGACCCCGGGGTCGAACAGCGACAGCGATGAGAGGTTGGGCCAGCGACGCGTAATAGCCGCTATGGCGTCCAGGGTTCTGAAATCACAACCACCTTCCAAGTTTTTGTTTTCTTCCACCTCGGAGTTGCAGTCTTCGCATGGGCAGGGCGCATACAAATGTAGTTCCACGAGGTGCGTAAGCGAGTCCGCCAGACACAAGTGCAGAGGTGGGAATTCATAGAAACCACTGTGGCAGCCGTTTCCTTCGACGCCTCCAATGCGGACGCTAAGCCGACGAATGTGCGAGGCCAAATGCGGGGCGTATGAGAGCACCTTGACCAGTGCAGCTGATCGTGCTCCGAGATTGGGATCATGCTTACTATGCACGGGAAATGGTTCAACATAGATAAGCGGAGTGCATATTTCTCGCAAGCGGATACACGTCGCAGCAAGACTGACAAGACTTTGTAGGCTTTTGGGAAGGAAATAGTAGATGTATTGATGAATCTCGATCGGCAACCCCACAAAACGTGACTGCCGCGGCTGGGGCTGATGCTCGATGTTCGATGTGGATGAATCGTGAGGAAGTGTTAACGGTGGATCTCGCGCCAACGACGGCTCCAAGTCAGAGAAAGCGGGGCTTATGCGCTTCAGCGCCCGGCAGATAACGTCAACAAGGATGCCCTTGTCGAACGCAGTTGCTTCCCCTGCATACGACGACTTCTTGTACGGGTCAATCCCGAGTGCTACATCTCTAAGCGTCGCCTCCTTCAGGATAGCGTATGAAGCGACAAGCAAGCGGAAACAGTGGAGATTGTACGCTGCTCGAAGATCAGCGGTTTGGTATGCACAAGATGCTGAATACCAAAACGCAGTATGGGGATCTTGGTTGCTACGGGAAGACAGGATACTAAGGGATTGATCGCTCTGAAAGTAGGAGTGGAAGACCGACGTTCTGCTTGTTCCCCTATGAAAAGATGCACCAGCATCCAGGGCAAGGATTATATTCAACAAGAGGTAATAGCTCATGGTGATAAAGGTGAAAGAGCGTAAGCCTGGTCCATTCTCATATTCATCTGACAGGAAATATAAGGGCACAAAGAGAAGACCGGAAAAAAACCTCACGAGAAGTACGGATTTGTAGAAGCCGCCGCATCCTCTCTCTCGGATGTTGAGCAAGAGCGACGCGAGATGAGGAAATGTATTTGTCCTTGCGAGAACCATCAGGATGAATTGAGCATCATCGTTGAGGTGGGCATCCTCCCAATACTGCCGCTGAAGAAATTTTATATTGTCGGCGTTGCAGTGGTTGAAGGCATCCACGAGATCGACCGGAAACAGCGCATTGTCTTGTACTCCGACATTTTTCCATGCATCTCGCGACGCATTGGGCTTTGGCAAGCGAGATAACTGTTCTTCAGAAGCTTCAACTATAGTGGAAGCGAGCGCGCGCGCGAAGTGCGCGAAAGCCTGCTTTCTGCTGTCAACCTTTGAATCTAGGCGCACTTTGAAGCCGACTGAGCCGTCAAAGTCAACATGCTCGGCGAGACCTGCAACACATCAAGTCAGTGCACTTCGATTGAAGGGTCAGAGAGTAGGCCGTTTACTCTGCCAGGGAATCTTTTCGTAGTAGGTCATGGTTAGAAGAGGAAAGACTTTGACCCTGAAATCTGTCGGCATGCCCTTCCTTGAGGTGAGGTAGATACTAGATTGGTTTGTATTCAACTCGGATCTACTGTCAAGCCAATGCACGCTCTTTCTCATCGATGAGCCAATTTTAGTACAGCTCACTGACAGCCTCCGTATTTCGTGAATACGATTCCTGGGGTGATCGCATCGGACGGGAATTGACCTACGGTGTACACAGTACGCGTCGCCGGATCAAGACCATCAACAATCGGAATACTCACTCCAGACATTCGGTCGTCAACGTTCTAAATCATATAGCAATCGTAATTAAGAATACATCATGACTTTTCACTCGTGTCATTCCTGTGAGACTCGACGCTGGACGTTCGCTCTAAGCCCTCACCCTGAGCAATATCTTGCATCTTCCCTCCAGCCGCAAGCCCTTCTTTGAGCTTCTTGAAATGCGCCTCTTCGTCCCAGGTGAACGGACTGTTGCTGGCGAAGAGAAGATCCATCTCCTCGAGCGTGCGGTTTGCTACATCAATAAGTCAGCACTAGCACAAAACGATGATAGAGAAGCAACACTCGCCAGTTTCAGGGTAGAACGCCCAGACGATAGGGATTGAGAGGAAGTTTATCGCGCCGAAGATATGGAGGGTGCTATGAGATACTTAGCACCGCGAAACTGATCCACATTAGGACAAAGAACGTACTTTTCGCCTATCGCATCGAACATAACAGGGTTGAGCATCATCAACCAACCGTTACCGATACTCCAACCGACCACGCCCCACGCGTTACCCTTAGCACGGACCTCGAGGGGGAAGGTTTCAGTCGGGTAGACCCAAGGGATGGTAAGCCACGTCGCGCCGAAGACAGCAGTATATAAGAACACGAAGAACGCCGCGGCACCGCCGTATTGCACAGACTTGTCCGGATTGTCCTTCATGAGACGCGAGAAGGCGCCAGCCAGGATCTAAGTAGAAGACTGTCAGTATCCCAGTCGCCAATACCACGGAAATAGGTACGTACCAGTGCGATACCTTGAGCGACTGCGCCCCACCAGAGCCCAACACGGCGTCCCCATCGGTCGATAGTAACCACTGCGAGAAGAGTTGCAAGCATGTACGTTACATCATTCAGGCCAGAAAGCCATTGAGACTTGCGAGCGCCATAGCCAGCTTGAGCAAAGATTGTAGGCGCGTAAACCGTGATAGCAGCAATACCGACCCATTCTTGAATGATCTGGAGCCAAATTGACAGCTGCACACGACGAGCAATGTGGAGCTCTCCGGATCCTGTAGCCAGTCAAGGTCAATCACCTAAAACTGGTCGGAGAATAATGGACGAACCGATACCCCAGAACATATTCCAGTAGCTGTTCATCTTGGCGTGTTTCTTTTCCAACTTTACCACGTCGACGATGGAATTGAATTCGATGTCCGCAGTGTTATGAGTTCCCGATTCCTTCTCCGTTTCATTGCTTTCCACCCAGCGTAGCCGACGTAGTACTGACTGCGCCTCCTCAAGTCGACCTTCCTTGACGAGCCAACGGGGCGACTCGGGCATCCAGCGTAGGGCCAGCTTGTAATGAGAGCAATATGTGAGGCGCGTTCGTCTTAGAAAGAAAAGCACACACCATGAAGCCCAGGACAGGGACAATCTGGAACGCGATTGGGAACCGCCACCGTACTTGAGAGCGACCATCGCCGACGAACCCAAGGCCAAATTCAATCCAGTACGCGACTACGACACCAAAGATATTCAGAGTAAACTCCAGTGCGATGAAAGCACCTATGGCATAATGTTAAAAAAACTAACGCAATGTAGGAATTAGGAAATTGCGACTCGCCTCGAGAAGTATGAGTAGCGACCTCGGCACTCCATACGGGGACGATGGCATTAAGATACCCAGTGCCAATACCGTTGATCACACGAGCACAAAGCATCCTAATGAACGTGGGTATGGTAAAACACGTTTCAATCGATAACGGGGAAGACGTACCAAGCGAGGTTCTGTGATGAGCATTGTAAAGCTGCACCCAACAAAACCCAAAAGCATCCAATCATCATTGTCTTCAATCGTCCGAGTCGGTCTCCCGTAATCCCAGCGATAAGACACCCAATGAGCGTCCCGAGGTAGTAAACTGGTATGCACATTAGATCCGGTGCAATGAGGAGACGACGATGAAAACGCGTACTGCTGACGATTCCCCCTTGCCTAGCGGATTGGGTGATCGTTACAACATATCCTTCGGATTCTCCTTCATACTTCGAGTACCCCAACCCCATAGTCTCCACGTAATCTGGGGAAGTGTTTACCCCGCCCATCATTCCCTGGTCATAACCAAAGCTAGAACGCGAGAGTTAGCAAGTGTTTTCTATGGATGCGACGCGCCAGACGCACAAGAAGATGGCGAGACCAGCTACTGCATTGATAACATAGTATAGCTTCTTGCCCTTTAGCTCAGACATCTTAGGAACCCTGGGGAAGAAGCGGGGAAAGAAGTGGGCGCTTCTTGACCCCACAATCTGCCCTTTTATCCCAGTCCAGAGCTCGCGTACGGCTCATATCGGACAGGGTTTCGACGGTCTGTCGGGGTTACAGTTCAGTGGCAGAAGCATAATTTACAAAGCAGCTCTCAGCTGACCATAATTTCCAACCGGATACATTACCGGCACAGCGGACCGTGTAATGGGACCGCTGCGCGTCGCGGTAGAACTATATCAGAAAGAGGTAGCCCTGCCGAGAGCCAATCGTCGGGAGGGCGGTCGGTGACGCCACTTGCGATGTGATACTTGCTACATACGAACATTTGCCTAGATCCGGTTCCACCTCTTTTATCAGATGAATTGGTCCCGTAATGATAGGTCCAAATCAGTCGAAGATCCAAATCGTCGGCAGATATCTTGTGCCGATGGAACAATTCGAACCCGCCACACTCCTTGCGTTTACATATCGGTCGGCACTACGCAACAGTTGAGTTGGTTACGATATATCAAGTCACCGTTTGTAGGAAACAGATAATCCCATCTGAATATATCAACGGAACTCGTTGCGGATTTATACGTTGGCTGACTACGGGAGACTAACCTGAATATGGATGGAATATCAATTCCTTCACTCTGAATACTGTGTGTGAGTTGGTGTACCACGTCAGACACTATTTAGGAAGATATCGCAGGCTTAATCACCCCCGGAGTTGTTTTCTTGAAAGAACAGCGCCAAGTTGCCGAATGATTGGAAATAAGTATGAATAATGAGCCATTGTATAACGCCGCATATAGGACCGTACTCGCTCGTACTCGCAGAAGGGGCGCCGGTGAGTAAGCCAGCCACAATGGATTGGGTAGACAGCGATAAGGTGATGGCTGGGTGATGGAGTTTGAGTAGAAGCCAAGTAAAAGAGCAGATGAAGACAAACACGGCACAATAACGCGACGCGTAACGATCGTGACACTCCAACTTGTTCTTTGACAACACAATGGCGATCTCCAAAGCCTTACCCACGCGCACCCCAGACCTAATGCCATTCCACATCTCTTACAACGGACCTGCTCCCGTCTCCACCTTTATGCGCGTGGAGGAACGCCAGACTGAAAATCTTGACGTCTCTGCGTCTGATGTCAATGCTCTACCGCCTTCAGAGCGCTGCGTCCCTCAAAACGCGTCGACCAATTCACACGATAAACCCCCATCTCAGTCGAAGATGAATGTACTCCGACGTGCTGCCTCTTACTTGATCTCGACCTTTCGTGGGCGAACGATACATGGCACGCGAGTGCAGTTACCTATGGGCTATGTCGGCATCGTGTTCCAAGGTGGAGAGGAGGATCGAAACCGAGGGAAGGAAAAGAAGCCATCTAAGGCGCAACCAAAAGTTGACGTTGACACGCCAAGGCGGACGCGTCGGTCGACTCAAAAAGATGTCGAGGAAATTATGGTCAGCGACGAGGAGGAAGGGGAGAAGATGGACGTCGACGAACCCGAGTCTCGTAATCTACTGCTCGAGCTCACGGCTGTATCGACGTTTCCATCCTTCAATCTGTGGCTTCCGGATAACCTTGCGCGCGAACGCGACGACGAGTATGTGCGAACTCTTAAAGAATGGGTTCCTCTCTCCGAGCTGGTATCTATCGCGCATTCCTTCGAGAGAATGCTCTTATGCTTAATGTATTCCCCAGATTCATTGGATACCACCGCCTTCTGAACAAAAAGAGGAGTGCCATATGGGAGTTCCGCCACCCCAGTCAGGGACTTGAATTTGAAGAGAGGTACATTTCAATGGTGGTTTTTGATGTTCCATTTCTAAAGTATATCCCAGGTGGTTGTATACCGTGTCATACGTGTCGAATTGGCCTTGATGTTATTGTTAATGCATTGAAGTGTTCGAGTTGAACGGAGCGCATTTTCTCAGAGACTCTTACCCGAACATTTTCTTGTTGGTTTTTCTCCATTCAGCCAAAAACGCTCAAGACTACGATCAATAACAAGTTCATACGCGTAGACGGCGCAGACGCAACACCTCGACACCTCCCCAGAGATCGGCCCGGCATCCTAGCTTGTTCGTTCACCAACATCATGACGATCAGAGCACACCGAGTGCTCTTTTCATCGCAAGGCCTGGCGAAGGCCGGCATAAATCAGAATATGAACACTCCGCCAGCGCCGCTGTTGTCAATATACTTCGCGGTATCTGGTTATTTCTGAGATTGCACTGTAGAATCCTTACCCTTGTTAGTCAATGAAGGATCCAGACCTGGACAATGGTACGGATGCCTCTCGACCATCAGCTCATCTTTTTAGCAGTCGAGGAACCTCCAGAGGTTTCAACGTCATATCGTTATTTCTAGGATTAACGAAAACGTTACACATTTCCCATGCGGATTCAACGGCAGCGGGGGAAATCATGATACGCGCAGACATTCACCTTCACGTTCTGGTTCCAGTAACGATATGCACTCAACAGCATCCGATCCTCTGGGCCGGGAGCGCGGTGTAACGAGCATTTGATGGTGCGTTATGGGTTGCAGTGACTGATTTCGTCAACGAGTATATATTGTGAGCGTGCTGCACAATCTACCGTGTCCTCTTCTGACATGTCCCTTTCTTCGCAGTCATATGTCTTCTTTCCACACAGCGAGGGAATTCTTCCAACGACCGCTAAGCGGTACTGGAAAGGTACTGCTGCAGAAGGCGGTATAACGCTTGTCTGTGCCCATTGCACTACTTCTCATAAGGAAGCATACGAGCCCTTCATCGAAGATCTCTACGAGGCTCTCCCAACCGGCTTCATTCGGGAGGTCTGGGCAGTTGAACACCCCAATCACGGTGAGGCTGCGGTTATAAACGAAGCGACGTTACTTGCTGTGCCGTACTCTCAACAATGTGAGTTGATCCTTGCCGCTGGCGGTCTAATCATCGAGCGCTTCATGTAGTCAAATGGCGGTATGGCGCCGAGACTCTCCGATTCCGGGGATGGAGTGCACGAGTAGCAGGAAGAGCTGCTGCTCTGCCTTGCTCAAATATGGTCAAGCCCTGGAGTGAGTATGTAGCAGAGACCCGTTGTGAGACCACAAAACGAGTGGCATATGTAGACTTGATCGCACGAAGATACTCGTTATATGCGTGTGATTCTATTGCGTACCTTCAGACCTGCCTGTAGGCGGTTGATGAACTCTGTTGAACCTTTCGAATGAATGGGATCCGGAATTGTAAACAGACGCGTCTTCGCGAAGACTGCTGCTCGGCCGACGGCACGGAACTATATCGGGTTGATATCTTTTACCCCGGATTTGTCAGCAGCGCATTATTTCTCCCAAAGTTTCGCACCTTTCCCCACGTCTTCAACTGCAACCACCATGTCGCTCAACCTGCTCACTCGCGCGCGTCCAGCTCTCCGCGTTCTCGCCGCGCCGTCGTCGTCGTCGTCGCGGTTGATGTCGACGAAGAGAACGTTGCCCGCATTCTCCATGGAGGGCAAAGTTGGTGGCCGCCCTCTCTCAAAGGGCGGGTTTATTGAGCCATCACACAGGTCTGCGTGGTTACTGGTGCAGCCCGTGGTCTGGGTTATGAATTCTGCAAGGCCTTTGTTCAATCGTATGTGGTTTTCTTTTCTTGACGGAGAACGCGTGCTGATAGAGCGGATAGTGGTTGCACTTCCCTCGCCATCGTTGACCTGAAGGATGACGAGGCCAAGGGAGCCGCGGAAGAACTGAGCTCGTACGCATGTGGTTCGTGCATCGCGCTTTCACCTCCACCACCCGCTCACATCCGAGTCCAGCGTCCACCGATCTCACACCCAGCGATGTCAATTTCATCGGTGTCGGGTGCGATGTCTCCTCCGAGATTTCGGTTCAAAAGGCCTTTTCCGAGGTCATTAACACGTACGGGCGGGTAGACTCGGTTGTCGCCTCGGCTGGTAAATCCATCCCCTCAAACTCCTCGCGGAAACTCGGACTAACAGTGGCTAGGCATCGTCGAAAACTATTCGGCCTTTGATTATCCCTTTGACCGGATAAAACGTCTGTACGATATCAACGTGCACGGCGCGTTCTTCACGGCCCGTGAGGCGGCACGGAACATGATACCCCAAGGAGGAGGTTCTATTGTTCTAGTCGCCAGTATGAGCGCCAACGTATGTCATTTTACGTCCCAAACGTTCCCTCCGTGACATGATCTTAGATCATCAATATTCCTCAACCTCAAACGCCATACAACGCGTCAAAAGCTGGTGCGTAGCGCCTCGCGAACACAGATAATATGCTGATCAAAGTTTGTAGCCGTAAAACATATGGCCTCTAGTTTGGCTGTCGAGTGGGCGAAGAGCAGCGTTAGGGTTAATTGCTTGAGGTTGGTCCGTTTTCTTCTGCACCCAACTCGTTCTCATCTTTGCTGTGTGTAGTCCCGGATACATGGCCACCAAGCTCACAAAAACTATTTTGGATCACGACCAGGAGCTCAAGGCGACCTGGGAACGTCTCACCCCCATGGGCAGGGTGTGTCTTTTCCTTTTCCTGCTGGTGAATCCAACTGATTTCGTAGATCGGCGACCCGGATGATCTGTCGGGCGCTATCGTTTACCTCGCCAGCGACGCGTCACGTTTCATGACGGGTTCTGAAATTCGCGTCGACGGAGGCTACTGTATCGTCTAAAGACTGAACATTACATTGCAGACTGTTTCTCTTATTTTGGGGCTTATTTCACCACATAGAAGTACTTACTCTAGATAGATGTCTTACACTTAATGCGGTTTCTTGTACTTACGGGCTGTTGTCGGTTCTTCACTGCTATATATACCTGGTCTATAGAAATGGGTTTTGAACAATGGCCTCTCTTCGAGGCTTCATGGAGTGCTCACAACGGCCTCCAGGTTTATCACATATCGACAAGGGTCGAACTTGCGCAAGTAATCAAGAAATTTTTTACAGGAAGAGGGTTCCGGACTTAGGTGGCGCAAAGCTACAACCCATTGTGAAAAGACTAGATTACTTTACTACTTACTACCTTCAGCTTGCGGAGCAGTTCCAATCTCTTCTAAAATGATAGTTTCGATTGAAACTTCTCAAACGCGATGCCCAACATCTTCAAAAGCTTTCTTCTGCTGACTCCCTCGAATATTATCTTTGACGAGAGTTACTGACGAGGGACGATTATTATGAATTGGGCTACGTCCAGTTTCAACTTCAACGTAATGACTACGCCCTCTCATGACTTTGCAACTGGCCAACAGAGCGCGAAGAAGATACTTGTGTAACGATCATATTGGCATTTGCGCAATGACATCCAA
The DNA here is from genome assembly GCA_015501055.1 of Mucidula mucida. NCBI lineage: Eukaryota > Fungi > Basidiomycota > Agaricomycetes > Agaricales > Physalacriaceae > Mucidula > Mucidula mucida. The sequence goes on along the minus strand of JADNYV010000585.1, from coordinate 3,647 downwards.
TATCAACATCTTCCCTAACCGCGTCATCGCCTTCTTGACAACTTCACCGGCGTTCGTTGGACAGAAAATCACCAGACGATCAAACCCCAGTTCAACCATATCGCCCAATACTGAGTCGAGCCGTTCCCATACATGATGCCCCGACGCATCTTCGGAGAATACATGCACATGAAGTTTGCGCATGACCGGCAGATCAACACGTAGCCCCGCCCTCACCGCGTCCTCCAGCGCCTGAATATACACATTTAGCTGTGCGTCACAAGTAAGCCGTAACACGACTGTCGGTACGACGTAAAATGGTAGCGCCATCCGAAACGAAGGAGGCAACCTAAGGACGTGGCGATGAGTATGGTCAATCTCCAAAACGTCCAGCGGCGCGAATTGGACTGCCAAGGCGTCATCGGGAACCAAAGTGGGAGAGATGAGGAGCACTTTGAGTTTTATTAGAGAGAAGAGGTTTAGAAGGAGATGATCCCAGGGAGGAGGGCAGGAGGATATGTCCAAGAGACGTACGCTGGTGGTGACGAGCGTTAAGTTCTTTCTGGACGAAGATGATACAGGGTTTTCAATGGTGACGGGCCACACAACAGTGAGGGAGTCCAGCATGGGCATGCTGTTCAAGAGGAGAGAAAGTGTGCACAGCGACGGGATGGAAATCGCCTGTAGGCGGAGAAACCTAACCCGTTTGAGATGTGGGTAGTACCACGCGCCACCCAGAAAAGGCGGCGAGTCAGATGGCGAGCCGCCGCCAAAGGTGATACTATCCACCCTCGCCATGCAGCTCATCGCTTCCACAAATGGGACTCTCGTCTTGACAGTCAGGCCCGTCACAACCAGCTCCTTCACCGATGGCTTCCGGGGGCTCCTTCTGAATAATGACAGGAATGCCACATAATTGGGCGGCGCGGGGGAAAGCCAAAAGAGCTTGAAATCGTCCTCCAGGTATGCTTCGAACGTCGACTCCGCGTCCATGCGAAGGTATATGCGGTGGAAGATGTGTTTCCGAGCGCGCGGGAGCCATGCCCTGGAGACGAGTGTACAAGCTTGCAAGGCGTCTAGCCGCCAATCCGTGTTATCGAGTCCGGCGATGAGGTCGATGATGAGATCGACTAGTTCCTGAGATATACGGCACATGAACCAGGAATGAGGATTCTGCAAGAAAAGTCAGTCGACGGCCCACACAGGAAGGGAGTGATAACTCGCCTTGATGCTGGAGACGACGGGGTATGGAAGGGGACGAAGGACAATTGAATTATTGTGACCACTATTTGGTTCTGCGTCGTCGACTGAGTGCATTGTGCGCTAATTAAGGCAAGTGTGAGTCTCACTCTCGGATATTAGCGAAGCAAAGAACGAGTGCCACTTACCCGCGATTATTTCTGACGCAGCGCTTCGCTGGTAGCGTCGAGACCAGCCGCGATATGCAGACGAAAAGTCATCTTATCATATGAAAGGCGGAGCCGAGCAATGGACGATTGGCGCACAGTCATCAGGGTGCTACTGCTATGCGTGTCGGACAGTTCGTGGAGGATGATTTTGTGGAAAATGCGGTGAACGAATGTCAAGGTGGAGCAGAGGATTCCATCCACTTCGGGGAGACAAACGTAGAGCCAAGGTGAGCACAGAGCGCCGGTTAATGCAGTCGCAGATGCCAGCCGGTTAAGGCAGTGTGATATTATAGCAGCGTGCCAATGCGAGAGGTATTGGTTTCAAGTCCCCAAGCGGTAACCCACAAAGCAAGCGCGTCGGGGCGCGAAAACACACCAATTTATCTTTCTTAGAGATAGATAAATGGAAGTGCCTGGAGACAATATCTAGTTTTACGGATGGAACAGCCTCAAAGGAACACGTACGTATCATCAGCGTTTCTGGATGATAGATCGAACGTGTCGACATGGCCGCGTCAAGCAGAGAGATGCACGTGGTCTACGGCTTCAACCGATCCAAACCTCCTCTGTCCTTGACGTCGACGTCGCCTCCAATGGTTTAGAATATGTATACGACTTTTCAATCACACCTGGCTATACGTGCTATTATAGCATGCCTCGCTTACGGTAATACGCGGTCGAAGACAAAGCAAGGCGACCACGCTCTTTCACACTCCGGTCTTTGCCACTCTGACCTGCTCTTGCGCTCAATGCTCAGACTGCTTTCCTTCTCGGAAAATAGTACTTTCAATGGTACCATCTCTTCTACGGTAGTATGCGTGAAACGCCGGACCCATATAGTTGTCCCCCCTTTCGACATTGGCCCAACGGACGCCCACAAACCTGCTATAATAGCACATGTGCCTCATGCCCTCCTTCACAAGCGGATCCGAAAAATCAGCACCTACAAACCCTCGTCCCAAGTCCACTGATCCGCTCTCGATATCTTTGATACTCTTCTGGGGTATCACATCGCCCGCCCTAGTCTTTGTCTCTCTACGCGTCCAACTCTCCTAATATCACCTCGCGCCTCTTTCCATGTGCACGACTGCCGAATATCTTTCATGGACAAGAACGCGCTCATGAATGGGTTAATCTTTCAACAAGACCTCTTTCTTCTTCGTCGACTTATATACAACGAATTGTTGGATGAGATGGCAGCCCAACCACCGACGTCGCCATGTCTTATAGCAACCCTCTTCACCCCGCCTCTGTCCCCTCCTCATCGCAGGTCTACTCCCTAAGCGCGCCCGCCAAATTCGCCCTCCCGAACCGGCGGCGCGTCCCGCAGAGGGCGTTCGCGCCCAAGCACGGCCCTTCGCAGAACCCACAGCCCACGATATACTACGACTACCCCGGCTTCCAGCACCAGGGTGTCCCGATGCAGGCGTTCGGCGCCTCGGAGCCTGCCATCGCTGGCGCGAAAGACGCAGTGTTCACGAAGCCGGGCGTTACCAGGATAACATTTCATATACTGGCTAGTAGTCATTTCCTTGTCAGTCTCTTAGGTTTCTTACTTACGTACGTATGAAAACTATCAGTGGCCCGGATATCCACAGGTCGAATGGTATCGTTCTGTAGAAGTGACCACCAGGACGGGGCCGCTGACGAGGGCCCAGCTGGGTTACGTTGTTGTTGGGAATTATATGCGCTTCATCGAGGTATGTTCACCGTCACTGTGCATCGTCCGACTATTACTTAAAAACCGTTCTGCAGAAAACTCAATACGAATCTATCAACGCTGCGGAGAGACATTGGAAAGTTGGCGCTGATGGCATTCGGTTGGAAAACCTTGTTATCCTATCCGTATGGAATACCTACGAGAACTCTTGGCAGGCGGAAATCGCGGTTGATTTGTGAACTTTACCAGGACGAGTCATTTACTTTTATGGGTGCCTTTATAATACATGTATACTACGTCTTTTTTACTACTGTACACTACTAAGTGCGGAAATCGAGTTCTGAACCTCGGTGCTGGCCAAAGAACAGGCGAAAACGGGAAGGCTCATGTCTCATATCGAACAGAGGCTGCAAAAGGTTCATCACCCAAGGACAACTTGATGCGAGCCTGATCTACACGATGAAGCGTAATAAACTGAGTTTCTACGTACTGAATCGATAGATGATCTAACTGGTTATGTGTAGCGCTGTACTATGAACGTGAAGACTTCCACAAAAAATATTGGACTAGGATAAGCAGATGAAAAACAGGATGTTCGT
>JADNYV010000584.1:0-21152 GCA_015501055.1 Mucidula mucida | reverse complement strand
GACCCATACCAGTCGGGTCTGTGTGTAGCCAATATGGCGGGCAGTACCATGTGCATACTGAACGTTAGAACAAACGTTTTCTCCACCCGTTGAAGGCGCATCTACCTGGATGCTTGGCCGCCGCCGCAGATCTCGCAGCGAGATGAGGATCTCGAGGTTCATTCTTGTAGTTCCGATGATTGGCGTTCTCGTCCGGGGGGCATAGTCGAGATCCCTGGGGTCGTCGCCTTCGTCGCCGGAGTCTGAGGCATCCATGTTCAACACGTTATCAGTTGCGCCGACATTTCGTCGTCAGAGTCTTCGAAAATGTGCGAGGGGAAGGGCATGAGTATGTCGGAGTCCCAAGAAGGTAAGGAAAGCAAAGAAGAGAATTGTTGTGTTGTCCGTACTTGGGAGGCCATTTTATAGGCGAGCTTGCATTGTTCCTGCATTGTTCTTCTTCAGCCGTTTTTTGTTCAAGGTCAGCCCAGAGTACATCTAGGGAAGCTGTGCCGCGGGAAGAGCTGTTCAAGTTTGTTAACACCTGCATGTAGACTGAGGTTTCTAGCTACCTATCCAAGGCGGGTGTGGGAACGTCAGTAAGCGCAGAGCAAAGAGTCTGTTTTTAATGACGTGGCAAAGTGGTTTCGAGGCTGAAGGAGAAAGGCTCTGAGAGCCAGGGTCGTTGCAAGTCGCGCGTGAACAGAGAATTGTCGAACAATAAAAATTCAAAGATGAACAAGGGCACCGTGCCGAACTCGGCCGGCCAATTTCTGCCGAGTCACGTGTAGCGTACTCACAGATGGCTTTGGCCCTTAACCATTGTTCGACTTGTCCTCCCACCAGCACCTCCCTCATCACCCACCATCATGGAGTCCAGCTCCGCCACTTTGGATGAGATAACTACTGATCCAACCTCGTCCAAACTTCTGGACTTCCATTTCATCCCCCGAACGGATTCCCCACTTCGGTTTGTCCGCTCGCCACAATAAATCGCGAGAATACACTGATGTGCGCTCTTAGCATCTCGACGGACTGGAATACACTCTAGGCCTTGAACGCGGTGATCTTGACCATTACCGCGGCAACACAGCTCTCATGAGCACCAAACGTATGTTCCCGTTTTGTACGACCGTTTGGCCTTTGTCTAAGCACAATATTTCTAGTTCACAGTGATATGCAAGAGTACTACGAAGACCAAGTGTGGGCCTTGCTTCCATCCATCGAAGTTTTGCAAAGCCTTTCCGATCTCTTTGACCACAACCGTGCGGCTCCTACGCCGGACGGCCGAGTTCTTTTCACCGACGTGCGTCAATTGTCTATGTTGCTTACAAAGATTGAGTGTCCATCACTAGCACCTCCCCGCGGTTGAATACACCTACCAGCTTCTCCCACCAGTCCCACAAAGTGGAGACCAAAAACCATTATACATAGGCAATGCACGATACGACCCTCCCTATGACAATCTGCCACCTATAAGAGCCCACGTTCACCCTGCCTTCATTTTCTGCGCACTCGTGGATTACGTCTTCACAACCTTTGACATCGAGTTGAACGGCTCTCCTCTCATTGACACCCGGCTTCGAATGTTGATCATCCCAAACTATGAACCCAATCCAAGAGCCCATCCCCATCACATGGATGCACGGGACTTGGAAGAAGTACCAGCATCGCGGTCTGGTCCCTGTCAAAGGCTTTCCAAAAAAACCGCGTCAGCCTACGCCGCCTCCTGATGATGGCTATCAGACGCCCGAGGAACGCGACTACAAAACTAATGACCCGCGGATTTTGAAGCAGAAGAAAAAGATGCGGAAGTATATGAAGGAGAACAACGAGCGATCCACTGCTCTTGCCAAAGGGAATGCATCCGACATAAGAAACACCACTTAGACTCTACGGCTGCGGATGTGGTCGATGTGCAACCCGGAAAGCGAGCGAGGTCGCCGTCATTGTCGCGCACTGAGCCAGTTGAGGAGCCACCCTCCAAGCGCAGTAAAACGCAGTCGAAGAAAGGGCGGCGCAGTGGTAACAAGGAATCATCGCCGGGCGCTCTGACGCCTCCCAACTACCTGCCGACACCGCCGTTGCGCAGATCTACTCGCAAGCCCAAGAACCCTCCCAAGTATAAATAAACGATGTCCCTCATGTATCCGTTCTTGCTTTCACGTTGCTATCCATTTCACTTGCTGTATGCTACACGCGTGTTTAGTCTTGTTATCGTTGCTCTCGTTATCATTAGTATCAGTATATAGTCTTGTTATCGTCGCTCTCGTTGTTACTGCTCTCAGTCGGTCCTGTATGTATTTATCAATTTTGGTTGTCCGTCGCATAGAGCACTTCGTGCATCTCAGAACGAAGGCAATCTTTATCAAAATAAAACGAGCAACCATGCATTCCAGAACGCCACTCCCAGTTCGTACAATACTGACTTTTACACCCGCCACAATTGCGTATTCGACGAGCGGCTTCGCCATCCACCCCTCGCAATCCCTTATGCTTCACGGAGACTATTTAGTAAAGTAACTCGACGCTTCTTGGTTATCTAAGCGGAGAAGCAAGCATTTGGATATATTCACACAAATTTGTGATAGAGAGCTAGAGAGCTGGAAGCGATATACTTACAACCGCACTTCAAGTTCCAAGTTGTTATACCTCAGCAACGCGTCACAATGCCATTGAACGGACCGCTGTGGTCGTTCAAATCTCCATCGAAGATGTTGGGCACAGCGCCAGTCGTGCATGCATCGTCTGTATTGTCTTGACCTGAAAAGATGTCCTAGCATCAGTCGACAGAACAGATCATCCAGAGTATCCGGGCTACCTGGGCAGGAGTTCCAGGCATCGGAGTCATCAATGTGAACCTCTCCAGACGGATGATGGTATCCCAAACCACGACCAGGTAGAATCGGCACGGGATCCTGCCTGGACGAACAAACAAAATCAGCCCTCGTCGTATGAGATTAGATCGCGTCTCTACGGACTTGTTATTGATGTGGCTTAACTGAGTTCCGTATGTGTCGTCCATGTAGTCGGCGAAGGCTTGGTTCCCAACTCGAGGCAGTCCATAACCAACGAAGCGATATGTGGGATTAGGTAGATGTAGCGGGAGGTACATGGCGTCCAGGAGAGATAGTGCAGCGCCTACATAGACCGTATCGGTTAGCGTGATGATAGCAAGCTGATGGAACTACAGCACTCGCCGAGGGAATGCCCGGTAAGAGTAACACTGTCTGCTCCATTATCCGAGAGAGCCGTTGTAACGGCAGCCAGAATGGCTTCGGCAGTCCTGTGCGCCGTCAAATAATATTCAGCCACGAGAGTTACATTACTAGCTTACTGTGCTTGAGTACTTGCGAACCCAGCGTGAACCTGGATGTCCGAGCTGATATCTGGGAAGAGGGCCGAGTCCAACGAGTCAAACACTAGACTGCCGTCCGTGAGGAGGGATTCGCTATGAAGATTATTGACGGGTAAGAATCAATGTAAGAAGGGAGCGGCAAAGCCTGACATTTCTGAAGGGTCCGTTCCCTGGTGTGCGACAACCACGCTCTATTGAATCAGAGTTCAAATGACGAAGGGTATAATGCGACCAAGACGTGCAGCTAAAGATGGCGAGTACCCGACGTACCCTCAATATAAAACATGAGATAGATGTCTGTCGATATCAAGAACAGTGCGCTTACAGAACTGCACGTCGGCCCCGTCTCCCTCAGACGCGACTGGTATGAATTCCGAGTTGGCATTGCAGTTAGCTGGAGGAATTGGGTAAGCTTGTTGATCAGTACCGCGTTGATATCTCTTACTGCCGCAGCTCCAGGCCAGCGTCGTGGACGGCTCACAGTACCCAGCTGCAGCGAAGTACGTGTAAGGCGAGAAGGCATCAATCTGAGTGGCGCTTAGCTGCGTGATGCTTTGTCTTGGGGTCGGCGTAGCACGAGCGAGCAGGGCCCATAGAAGGTAGGCGAGAACAGTACCGAGCATCGTACAGGCCGCGGCCTAAAGGATAGGCAGAAGTGAGGCTTGGAACACAGTAACGTTCAGAATAAGCGTACCTGTTATACTACCATTCGATTTCATAAACGCATCCGGAGACTCCGAGTTCAGGTTGTTCATTGACTCTCCACATGGAAAGCACACGAGCGTGCTTGTAAGTCGAAGTAGAGAAGCTCGAGCAGCAGATAGAGACATATGGCAACGGGTTGCGCATACAGTACGCCACGCGTTGTGGAGCCATGAGTGATGAATGCTATAGAAAGAAAGGTCAGTGAATATGGTGTTCGTAACAAATCAACAGTCCATCAGTTGTTGATGTATCATTCAGTCTCTGAAAGCTTGACACGATAGGAAGCACGTTCGAGGATCATGGGCGAGTATCTCGGTGATAACCAATCGCGGCAATCATTGGATATGAGATGATATATCTTATAGTGACCGCACGTCTAAAACCTAAAATTGGGGAGACCGATAATCAATACACAATAAGTCAATCCACCTCGCAGCGCATCTACTCCATGTATGGGTCGCAAACATGGGGGTCGTGAACCTCTGCAGGATCACGAGTAAGGTACCCTTCGTCAACGCCCTTGAAGTACGACCTGTGAACACGCGACACTGAGACATGTGAACTTCCATGAACGTGCGGATAGCCTCACCATTGCCTAGCCAAGTCCCCAGCCTTTTCAGATATCTCTACCTTGAAGTTCCAGAACTACAAACACGCCCATGAATCAAATACCTAAGAGCCAACGGAAACGACTCACGATCCAGCCAGCCCCTTTGGAGTATGCAAGTTTCTGCGCGTCTGCCCATTTGAACAAGAATTCATCTGTTGCGTTGAATTGCGTAGGCAGGCCCCATTCTTCAAAACACATCGCGTCAACCGAAGATATCCGAAATTGTAACATGATTGAAGGCACCTCCAAATACCAATGGGCTGTTTCCCAGGGCTGCGTCGTTTTGAACGCGTTTGAGATCTGCGTGGGGCGTGAGGAATCTGCCGAAGACCGACAGAGACGCGTACTGCATATGCTTTTCATGTAGGCTTCTTCGTTGGGATCAGCAACACCCTTGACAGTCATTATATCAGTCATCAACGTCTATACGTTCGTAAACGCGTACCCCAAAGCTGAAAGTAAATCAGAACGTTAATCTAAAAGCACTTCCGCGTGACTCACTTGTAGTATAGATGATTGTCGTACAGTTGGGGCCCTATTTTGGCATCATTAGGATTAGGAGGATCGTTGTGTTGCCAATTGATATCCATGAAACTAGAACACGGTTCGTCGACGCTTGACTATGATAATGAAGGAAGAGACTCACGATGTAAATAGTGGAGTATACGAGCCTTGGGGTTTGAAAGACTTCGTCAGACTGTCGATAGAGAATTCTACGCCGAGTTGCAACAGGATTGTCCCGGTTTCAAGCATTGCTTCTCGTAACATATCATCGGAGGCGTCAGAAGCAGCTTCGATTATTGCGGCGGTGACATTTGTATCGTCTCGTTTGAAGCGGTCATTGACGCCTAGAGCTGTTTCTACTGCCCGAACGACCTGGACGAAGTTCTTTTGGACTTGTAGGGCTGAATAATAAGATCGCTAGCATGATATTGAGGACTTACAGCGGCCGTACCCAGGGGTCAGATTCGCGTCCATGATGGGTTCATTGACAGCCTCAATAGCCACGACACTGGCGAAATCGGGATCGACATGGGAGAGTGCAGTCATTACAGCTGTCCAAGAAAGGGCTCGGAGATAGTTAAAATCGGTCTGAGAGGCGATGAGAGGAGCTTGCTTGACAACAGAAACGACGTACATAAAATTCTACGTCCGCTGTACAACTAGAAATTCCGAGGAGATGAGATTGATCACACCGAAAAGCATAAAAACACATACCGGCCAGTGAACATTTGGTTTGGACTCTGGACGCCGGGGAGTGCATGGTGGTCCAAGATGACGGCGATGCCAGCGTGCGCCAATTGTCGAAGGCCTCGTTTCTGAAGATGTATAAGTGCTCCTACAACCGGTGCCGCTCGATAATCCACACCAAATGTGCTAAGCCGCCAACAGGGTAAAACTCCTCCGATCGCTTTACCAAGGGCTCAACGATCCAATAACCGAGCTAAGACCTTCGTTTATACCGCAGATCTACGGTCGGAAATGGGCACCGACCGGAATGCGAACTGTATTAATCCCGTTTTCGACAAGCTGTTTTACATCGGCTTCGTTGAACCATGATTCCCTGTGGAAGTAATCAGGGGGATTCAAATAAGCGACGAGTCGGACATACCAGTGTTTGGCAAAAGTGGCGTCGGCAGTCTTAGGAAAAGAACGGACTAAGTCACTTGTGGAATGTTAGCGGTGTTAGTGTGAGATATGTGCAGAGAAAGCTTACAACTCGGATCTGATACAGGTGGAACAGTCGGCACAATCCTGCCCGCCCATCGCAAGCCACTCTGTAGGCAAAATGATTAGGAACTGCTATTATATCGCGGTATTCCCATACCTTCCGGGAGCATCCATGGTTCAAGAACGAGCCTGGTCAATCACTCAAGTCAGTTGAGGAGGCGCCGCCATTTATATGAGTTGACATTACCAAGACCCGAGGTTTACGCCGTATATCTTCTCGGGGAGGGCGGCCTTTCCGACGAGAAATAAAGTGGAGAGGAGACAGACTGATAGCGTGAACGTGAACATGAAGACAGGTCAGCTTTCTAACGGAAAGCAAGACCAACCTTTATAAAGAGGTAGCCTCGCTTCGAATCATCCATCGAATGCGGCCCCTTGCCTGAGAAGTAATGCTAAAAGAGCATGTCTCTGGAGAAGTGGCTAGAAGGGTTCGGCGAAAGACCGGACAAGAAGTGGACGCGAGGAACGCGACGGCACGACATCGCGTAGTATTACAGTACACGTCTGCAGCACGTAGCACGGGAGCACGCCCTGACCGGAAGTGCGGTCAAGTGATCTGAAAGGACGTTTTTAGAGCGAGCGTATTCACAAGGGCGCTTGGCATTTTGGTTAGTCGAAAAGGACGTTTTGGAAAAGCGTATTGTTCGGATCACTGCGCGCATGTATCAACAGTTGTCTGAAACCATCCGAGCAAGATATGTGCTAGTAGTGCCGTTAAAGACCGCTGTATAAGAGGATGGATTGAAGTTTCATTGGCCTTGGAATCACTTGGAATATGGAAAGTGGGGAAAAGCACATTGGAAGTCAACCCGATCACCGGTCACGATTCGCGCACGTGTCGCGTCCCACGCTTAATCCAGTCATCCTCCTTCCATGCCAGAACGATTTGGAAAATAACACCATGCGGGCTATGTTCCTGCAGGTGTCCATAGAAGGTGTTTTCCCTTCTGCGTTCCCAGAGCGGCACGTTCAGCAGAACCAGCAGACCGAAGACCCGGGAATTTAAATGTCTTCCGAAGGAAACCGGCGTTCCTGCCATTCTTTCCAACATTGACTGATTAGTCTTTGACAATGACGGTCTCGTCATCTTTTATTGCGGTATTTAAAGTAAGCGCCATGCGTTTATGCTCTAGCCCGGTCCTCCATCATGGTCACCTTCCGCCGGTTACTCTCGAGCGCGTTGATTCTTGCCTCACGCACCTTGTCTTCGCCCATCGATCCCCTTCTCGAAGCTCGGCAATCTATTACTACGCTTAGCGCGACTGCGATAGCGGCGTTCAAAACGTACACGTACTATGCCAGTACAGCGTATTGCCAACCTTCGGAGACCCTAACTTGGACATGCGGCAGTAAGCCCTTCTCGTTCACATCGTGTTCTCCTGACATCGTACGCTCGCAGGTAACTGTGATGCCAATTCGGACTTCCAGCCCGTCGCATCGGGAGGTAACGGGGATTCGATACAGTTCTGGTACGTAGGCTACGACCCCAGCCTCAAGGCCGTCATCGTGGGGCATCAGGGAACTGACACGTCGAAGCTGTCAGTATGAAAGAGACAACTACTTCTGCATTTAATGACGCCGTACCATAGATTGCCCATCATCACCGATGCTTCTTTCTTCCTCAAGGAGTTGGACGATAAGCTTTTCCCTGGTATTAGTTCCGACATCAAAGTGCACAGCGGCTTTGGAGACTCGCAGGCAGAGTATAGTTTCTCGTGGTCTATTTACTTGAGGGTTAGCTCACCATGTCTGAAGTTCCGCAACTCAAGTCCTAGCAGCTGTTATAAGCGCCATGTCGACGCATTCGACAAATACAGTCACGGTTGTCGGACATTCCCTTGGCGGTGCGATTGCGCTCATCAGCGGAGTGTATCTCGACCTTCAGCTACCATCTGCCAATGTTAATGTCATCGCCTACGGAATGCCTCGAGTACGCATCTTCAATTCTTCATGTAACAACAACTGACGCCGCAGCAGGTTGGGAATCAAGAGTTTGCTGACTATGTTGACGCGCATCTGTCAGTGTCGCATGTAAACAACGAAGAGGATCTTGTTCCCATCTTGCCAGGTCAGGCGATCCTTCCATGATATATGGCGTTCGTAATTGTGTCAAACATTCTTACAGGACGTTCTCTGGGGTACCATCATTGCTCGGGAGAAAAGCATATCCTGGACTCTGGAGCATGGGTAGCTTGCCCAGGTGAGTTTCATGACGTGCGCGGCTAATGGTGTTCTCTCATACCCACTCTTTCAGGGCAAGACAATACTGATTCACAGTGTACTACTGGAGATGTCAAGAGCATCTTTGAGGGTATTGCAGGGGATCACAGTGGTAGGGCTCATGATTCTCTGGCAGATGAACCGTTGTGATTGACATCCTCCAGGTCCATATGATGGCGTCAACATGGGATGCTGATGTCTGTACCCGAACATTCTTTCCATCCGAGCGGTGACGGTGAATGTAAATATGACACTTGATCTAGAGAGGGTCGTATATGGAGAACGATCTTGCTTAGTTTATGACACAAGCTCCGTTAAGTTTGGAGATAGTTGTACATGAATCAATTAATGTGCGGCATTATGAATACACGAAAGAGAAGCGCAGGTATAGATATTCGTAGACTCTACTCCCAAGGCGTGTTGGTTAAACCAATCGCACCAGCATTCTCGACAAGGGTGAACGTGCGTGGCGCCTCCCCAGCCTTCTTCGCCTTTGCTTCAGCGGGGAGTCCTTCTGTCCCTAGGAATCCTGCCATTGCTAAGCTCTTGCCCAAAAGCGAGACCTGTGTGGCGCAGTCAGCTCCAGTTTACTCGTGTTTTCCAGGACAGGCGTACTTTGATCTCCACGGCAGAGGTGAAATGCGAGAGAACGCCTGTGATAGAGCTGCACGGAGGTTAGATAATGCAGGACACAGTAATGCGGGAAGGCGCACGTAAAGACGGTTTCTACCATTCGCGTCTCCGCTCTGTTGGTTCCAGCCAAAACGGCGGGACGATACACGATAGCGTCGGAGTATCCCAGACCGGAGAGTTCAAGTTCTGTCAGGCCCTTGCTCCTGCGATGTCGCTTTAGGTACCAAGCTAATTGTAAGATGCAGTACGAACCGAGTGTAGAGCGAAGAAGATTTAGGATCGGCCCCGATAGACTGACGTTACTTGTGAACATGGCAAAGGAATAGATATGGAGATGAACGCACGGAACAATACACTACGCGCTGTGTCAGGCCTTCAACACGCGCTTCTTTTGCAGAGTTGACGACATATCTAAGGGAATATTAGAAAACTCATGCATGATTCATTGACCACTCACGATCGGTCAATCTTCTCGAACGCTTCTGCGCTGCCAGCATTCTTCTTGTTGGTTCCCAAGCTAGAGGAATGTTAACATCCATCAACAAAAATATTTGTACCCTCACGTGATGAACACGACGTCCCACTTGCCGTCTTTCAACCCAGACTCCCCAAGCTTCTCAAAGTCGATGGTCTTCTGCTCTAGCTTTTCCTTTCCTGCCCCCAAAGACGATATGTCTGTGAGTCTGCGACCATACTCGCCGACTTTGCTGTAGTGTGAGGAAGATAGCAGCTCCCTGAGGACATTCGAGCCAACCTGGCCAGTGGCGCCGATGATCAGTGCAGTTTTCGCAGACATCATGCAAGACTGTGGGTGGTATTTGTGAAGAGTTAAGGTATGTGGCCATTCTATTGTCTTGGGCTTTAACAAGGCGGAAATGTGCCGGCAGTGCGACAAATTAAGCAGCGGCGACACGGCTGTTACCGAGGCCGCTGTTCTCGCTCTCGTTCTCTCACTCTGGTGAGAAGCCCAAGGACTCTTGGGATCTCCTTTGTTATCAACCTTCCTGTGCAGGAAGACATTGAGCGACGACGAGGTGGCTCCATTCGGGCAACAGTTGGCACCATCGGAGTTTTGACTGTGGCGGTGAAACGCGTCCTGATCACACGCTGCCACGATACTGTTCTGCCCACTCGCCTGAGGTCGCCGGCGGCTCCTCTTCGCATCCGACTTGCCTGCCCCGGAAGCGCCACTCTCTCATTCTAGGACTCGTTTTCGCTGGCAACGCTTGCTCGCTCCCGGCTTACTGTACATGTTTCCTCGACGCGCTGATGCGATGACAGCACTGCTGTACCAAGCTTTCTCCTGCGCAGTACCCTCACGAATCGGCAATACGCGCCAGTTGTCGCACTTCATTCAATAAGCCATTGGGAAGGTCGTTTCTCAAAGTCTTACCATTTGATTGAATATGACTCCTACTACTCCCTGTCTCAAGTTTTACGCTTGCCGGGACAAAGATAGCTCTAATCGTAAGTAGTTAATATTGCATCCTGCATGCGGCATCGCCATGATGCTTATTAGGCGACTTACGGGTGCCTTGAAGGCGTTGTCAACGCCCCGTCAGAGTACTTCGAATTCGACTGGACCGGAGCTTACGACGACCATGACGAGGTTGATCCAATCAGGGGCTGGTGCTATAGTCACACAAGGCTTAGGCTGTGAAATGTTGCCGTCTTCTGTTCATTCTTTGGCGCCTGGTTACTGGAAATTGGCTTCCTTCCCCATCGCGCTTTCTGGTCCATATGCTCGGCCCATCCGTTTACCTTTGTGACGCGCTTGACAGGCTCCATGACATCAACACATCATCGCATTTCGACTCCTCGAAAATTGAATTTCATTTATCTACACTGATGTCCGTCTTGTTCCGCGAACTATGCGTCATGGATGATCGGTGACGGTGACGCCACTGGCGTCATGGAGCGCTTCCCATTTGTATAAAGAGCTCGTCTTCATTGAAGTTTTTTAGCATCCACCCAAGCATACTCATCAGCCACTTTCTACCGATCAACACACTTTTTATCAATATGGTAAGCCGCCTTCATAGCGCGTCTGTGTCGCCTCTAATCGCAACCGTCGCAGGGATCCATCTTCAGCGCAATAGGTCGTGGCCTCAACGCCATAATATCTGCCATTGCCGGTGTTCTCATGGCCATTGTTGGTGCCATCACTACCGTACGTATTCGATTTTGCTCCTTAAACGTGTCTGTGTCGCTGACTTGGCGTATTCAGGTCATCGTCACGATATTCGACGTGATCATGGACATTTTATGCTGCCGCTGCGGATCTGGAAGGCGCCGCGCTGGAACTCGCAGAGGTTTCGGGAGCCGCAGACGTGGTGGTGCGACTTTGTAGATACCCATCGCGACGAAGCATGACTTTCACGCCCATCACGAGAGTTTCAGTGCCTTTCTTGATCAGTATACCCGAAGTTCTTTACATTAGCAGGACATATAAAACGGCTGTATCACCGGTGTAGTATATCTCCTATTTGGAACGTGCTTCTGCATTTCACAGCAACACTACGTCTAAGCAAACCCTGATGGCAGGCTGAGTCTTCTTTTTTTTTTGAATGAACACTGCCGCCCGTAGGGGGACTTAGACACGCGCAGCCCGTAATCGCGTCCCCGAGTCTTCGTTATACTGTGCAAGGGTTTACTCGTCGAGCTCGGCGCCAAGGAAGTTGACATAGTCGTGCAGAGGTTTAAGCCAACCCCGCAATGATACGTTGAATCATAGGTGTTGTACGCTGTAGTACGCCACCTAATGTTTTTGAATAACCGAACGTCTGGTTGTGATAAGACAGCTTCCTATTACAAATACCAAGGTAAGTCCAAGAGTTTCATCACTGCTTAATGCTACACTACAAATACAATTCTGAGTACACTAATCTACGACCAACCTGCATCGGTTATAATGACCTTCGATCCCTTAACGCGCCCTTCGTACTGATTCAGAACCTCAACGTCAGGATCAAAAAGAGCGCAGTATGAGTTTGCATCGACAGTAACCGCCACGTAACGGAGAGACGGGTCACTGTGACACGACCGCTCGCGAATCATTGCCACGAAATGCTCTCTATCAATCTCCTCAATTCGTTTGCGTTCGTCGTAGCCCTGCGCGAAGGGTCCGCGCTGAGTCTGATGGTGAGCTTCTCGAGGTGAGAGAGAACGGCGAAAGTCCCATCGTTATTCTTTGCGAGCACGTCGAGTAACTCTGTCAAGAAGAGCAGGTCACTAAGGAGGTCGACGCGAAGGCTGAAAGAAGCCAGCTGGAACACGGATGGAAGAATGGACGGCGCAAGCTCCCACACCGCCAAGGTGAATATCTCTAAAGAAGGACTCGACCGGTCGAGGCACCTAATGATGCAAGGCATGATGGCATCTACAATCTCCGCAGGAACGTCCCCAGTATCCCATCTGAGCGTGTCCACCAAAAAGCTGCGGAGTGAAGGAAAAGACATGTGATGCAAGAGACGTACACCGTAAATTCTTCACGTACAATGGCTCTATGCTGGTGCTCACGGCGCCAATCGGATCCCTATACGAATAGTCTGCCGCGCAGCATGTTGTGTGGAACGTGACGCCAGTAATGGTGGCGCTGCATGTGGCTCGCGTCTCCGGGGACCTGGATTATCACGTCCTTCGGAATCTGAAAACAATCGTTCGGTGGTAGCGCGCGAATGTAATGTGTCATGTTATCTATAATTGTCAAAACTTCCAATCTAGGAAGGCGGCACCAGAATTCATTGCTGCTGCTTATGTACACCCGCAAGAAATACAATCGATCCGGGTTTGGCTTGAGGGACAGGCGGCGCAGATTCGGAAAGGTGTAATCTTTGCATACGAGCTTGACGAACAGGTCATAGGAGAGAGTGAGGATATACCAGCGCATCGCGTTGAGGTATCCAGGATCAGGTCAAGCATCTTGATGTAGACATCTGATTCTGTCGGAAGGTGATATTCAAGGAAAGGCTCCCAGAGAGGCTCAGGACTTTGGACAGCATGTCAGAGTCGAGCGCCCGAGGGTGACGTCGGCCGTAGTACTCTATCTTTGTCCGAAGACGCGGATCGTTTGAGATGGCGACACGCCAGCTCTGACAGACATGCGTCGCCGTAAGGAGCCCAGCGAGGTTATTTGTTTTCCTGGGCGCGAATGTCCGGGGAACCAGATACGACGCAACCAAGGAGATGAGTTCGGCGGGGAGCTGCTGGGCGAGGGGTATGAAGGGAGTAGAAGGAATGGCGACATATGAGAATTCCGTGTTACCGAAGAGTTCGGGACGAAGGTCAAAAACTTCGAGCCTCAGTAGGTAGGGTAGTATTAATAACAGCATAGGCGGAGGCAGTCTGACTTCCCGAAAGTGAAGTTCTTCAAAGGATTTTTCGATCGGCCAAGAAACATGATAACGGATGGCAAGGTAATGTAAGTACTACCGAGTACTTACACTATTAACGGCCGGCAGACAATGATGTTGTAACAAAAAAACGGCATGAACGGCCTTGACTATCCTTCACATGAGTTGCCCCAATATGTGGGTTTGAGGCATTCGCCGTTTATGAGACCGTCGGGCTTTCGTTCGTTGTCCGTCCGCTACAGGAACGAGAACGGTCCCAAAGGCGGAACGATGCGGGAGAGGGGGAGGAGGCGACGGGAGATTGGATACATGAAATGGCATCCACGACTGCAGAAAAAGGTCGGAGGTACGGTCAACCTGGTGGCCTTCCAAGTCTACGTGAGAAGTGCGGAAATGGGATATCAACTGTGTTGGAAGTGAGAATGGCGGTCCTTTTCTGCATCCTCGGATTGGGCAGGGTAAAGCGCGTGTATGGGGCATGTGGAAGTTGGTGATGTGGTCATGGAGTTCATTTTTTGTGGGATAGAGTCGGGTGTACGTGGTACATTTTTTGAGATTGCACCGATATCCTCCTTGGTCTCTGCCAGTCTCTGTTCGGTGTAGCATCAGGTGCTACGAGCAGGTTGATTCTAGGCTATCAGGTCGAACGGATCGAACTCACACAACTGTAAGAATGCCAACACGAGAGAACAGCATCACACTCCCTGTCCTTGCTCCCCTCGCACGTCAAGCCCGAAGCAACTATGGTGGTCCTTGCCAGTTCAAGGAAGGTGTCCTCTGTGATTTCGACGACGTGAGTCTCCAAAGACATGTGCATGAAACGTGAGTCGAAGAGAAATTTGCCCATCACATGATCCTTGCGATTGACAACAACTCATTATCAGAATTCGAGGACATGCATCAATCAAAATCCCGTCAGTTCACTGTCAGTACAGTCGAAAAATAATCGTTAGCATATTGCGACGGCATCTCCCACAATTCTAGACGGACGCTGACATTCCCTGCGAGTTAGCTCCTACTCGAATGACGTTGAAGGTTGTCATATCTCAATCGTTTTCAAAGGCCCCATACCACCGTGTGGAATGTCCATCTCATCTGCGCCTTTCCTCATCTCCGCCAGACCTCTCCCTACTTTCTGGGCAATCGAATCTAATGTCGAAATGTCAGCGAAGCCCATTCTCTTGATATCAGTAATTTACCCGACGCAGTATTCTGAAAGACTGACGAGGTCTGCAACTTGATGTTAGAAGAGGACCCGCTGCGCGCCTGCGACTGATATCTCGTCGATGGTCATGAAGGGAACAGGACTGCACGCTCAACAGGTTGTCTTCGTGTAGTATCAACACGTCGTATATACAGTCTAAGCATTACCTAGAGAAATAAGTGAGATGATGACGGATCAAACTCTTTAGACAACGTACATGTTATACACTGGATACAGACCAGCATCCCAGAAATTGAGGTAGAAATGCAGCACCACGGATCGGGTTTCTCCAGCTAGTTCTCTCTCCACTGGTGGGTGCAAGCTGTACATCTATATCGAAGTGAGCATGGAAATCATCGACAGGTAATCGCCTAGATTTACCGATAAACTAGTATTCGCCATGAGCAGGTGAGCCGTGTGAGGGAAGAAAGCAGGCTTACACGTCGTCATGGGCTCGTCGGCAGACCTGATCTGAAGCTGATAGAAATACGCCTTGTCGTTGTTGCATTTCCCGCACGATGCTATGTAGGTCGCGTCAGAACGAACAGGTCGAGATTCGTCAAGAAAGCTAGCCTTGAGTCGCGTCGGCGTGCTCCCATGCCTGATCTCCTCCGAGAACGTCGTCAATTTCCTTTCTTTTCAGTCTCGTCCGTGAAGTCATCTAGTTCGCTGGTAAGAACGAGTAAATATCGGTGATAAGATCGGCCTACCTGCTTCGTTATAGGGAATTCGTAGGGGCAGGTATTACAAGACCATTTATTGTAGCCCGTCGCGGAGGATATGACGAGCATATTAGCGCAGGTAGGGCAGAACAGCATTTGGGATGGGAGTGAAAAAGAGAAATCAGCGGGATGACGTGAGCATGTGATCGCATCTTATCTACCCCTAACTCTCCATTTAATGGATAGCCTTGCTTGACCTCGAACCGCCACCACGACAATAGACAGCAATGGCTGGCTTTTTCCACAAATTGAAGGATTCGCTCAAGGGAGATCATGAAGCCCATCAGTCTAGCGGTTCGGATTCCAAGTACCCGATGGACGAACCTCCTGCATGGGCGGCGGCGCCAGAGAAAAGTGTCAGTCTACAACACGCCTTGATAATCGTCGCACTAACGTAGCTACATCCTAGCATAAACATGGGAAGTTCAACGAGGCTCCTGAAGACGAATATCGCGCTGCAGAGGAGTACTGCGAGAACAACCCTATTCAGCCACCCCGCCTCTTGCCCTCGTATATGGTTGACCAGATTAATGAGCTTGGAGCCAAGGCGTGGGGCCTAGAGATAACGAATGAGCCCCGATTCAAGGGAGCTGTGTACAATATTCCGCGCGACGCCAAGACGCCTGCTGTGATTCGCGTTCAGACGAGCCATAAATGTCGCGACTACTGCTTGCTCAGCAACCTGCCTATTATGGCTGGCTACTACGATATTCCGGGCAAGGTTGGATCTTACTATGAGATCCTTATCCACAAGATGGAAGGGATTATATCTGTTGGTAAGTGTCTTCTACTATTTCATAAACCAAACTTGTTCATCGTGCTCGCTATAGGTACGGCATGCCGCCCATATCCTACATGGAGACACGCAGGATGGAATCGCCTAAGCTCTGGCCTCCATCTGGACGACTTCCGCAAGTTCTTCGAAGATCCGGACGGCGGCATGGATTACACTGATGCTCTTCAGGCTATTCGCCCTGGGGACACGATAGGCTGTGGTTACGAGTACCGCAGCGGGACCCTATTCTACACTTATAACGGGATCCGTCTACCGAATGCGTTCGCGGGCATCTACTTGCCCCGCCAGAACTACGATGTATTTGCGGCGATCGGGGTGGAGGGTGTGTGTGATTTCGAGGTCAACTTTGGAGGCGAATTGGTCAAATGGCCGGAGGGGAATGAGTGGCAGTGGAAGGTTGAGGGGATTATTGGGCGCCTTGGTGGCTCCGATGGGATAGATGACGAGCTTCCGTCGTACAGTCGGATGCAGCAACCTGTGTTTTGAATTGATTGAAAGACATTTCGAATGTAGAACAGTTTAACTCCTTTCTTTTTGCTCGAGCTTGATTTGTTTGTGAACGTCGACATTGGACTCTAACGCCTTGCCTGAATGTTTCTGGAAGACACGACGTCTTCCGCCACACGTGATCGCATCTTTCTTCTTCTTGACCGTCATCATCTCTCTAGCATTCCGCCTTTCAATCGCAACCAAACATGTCTGGGGTTGTCAGCGTCTTTGTTGTCTCTCCGGATACAAAGTCTGAAAGGCGACTCGAATTACATACGACTGTTGAGCAACTGAAAGTAATCGATCTGGCTATTCCCCTTTGGACGGAGACTTATTTACCCTTGCGCTCATCAGGGAAAACTCGAGCTGATCACTGGAATCCCTGTCGGCAACCAGATCATCAAACTCTACAATTCGGAGAATGATCCTACTGTGCTTGCGGAACTGTCTGATGATACAAAGCCACTCGGATTCTATGGTCTTCGGAGCTTGCAGTTGTTGAAAGTACTACATTTCCACGTGTGGGTTGGTTCGAGCTAATGTTACTAGGTAGACGATCTGAACCCGTCTGCCACCCTTACTGGACAACTCACGGACGTGTCTCAAGTCGACAAGTTCGAGTTGACGAGTGCTGAGTATGAGGCGCGCGCAGGTGAGTTTGTTTAGATCTCGAGTGATTTGTGTTGGTAACGAGGCTTGTAGATACGGTGCTGGCTTTCAAGCAGCGTAACAAGGTTGGGCGATTCGCGCCTAAAGACGAGAGCAAGCCTACGCCAGTGGTCGATGTCAATATTCCAATCGGTTCGCGATGTGAGGTCGAGTCGACGGAGGCTGGTTTCAGTAAACGCGGGACGGTGCGCTTCGTCGGTCTAACGAAGTTTGGTACTGGTGAAGGTGTCTGGGTCGGTGTTGAGTACGATGAACCTTTTGGAAAGAATGATGGGTCGTGAGTTTCTTTGGTTTTTTTCAAGTATGAGCGGGTTTGACGCTATGATAGGGTGCAAGGGGAGCGATACTTTGAGTGTCGACCCAAGTATGGTGTTTTTGTGCGTCCTGAGAAAGTGAAAGTTGGAGATTATCCAGAGGAAGGTATTGATCTTGACGAGGAAATGTAAAACGTATGTGTTCATATGCAGTTAGCATTTCAAGTTCTGATTTCATCCAAGTAAAGCAGCGTGTATAATTCATGTCCATCGGTCGCTATGTCAAGGGTGCACTTGCAACCCACCATGATGTTTTAAGATGCTCGTTCAACGATCAGTGAACATCGAATTTTGAACGGTGTCGTTCATTCGTGGGCTCGGTCTTGCAGAGGAAAGCGCAGTGGCTTATCCTATTAGATTCGATGTAAGCGCCGTACTGGACAGCGTCGCATAGTGCGTTGCTGTCCAAGAAACATTATACGTTGGCGGGTCCGGGTATCGTCCACGTTACTCGTGTCACTTCGTGTGGTACTCGCAGCACTCTACAAAAGCCGCCACACCCGGCACATATGATTTCTGGAGACAGGTGATTTTATCAACTCGGGGACCGGGGACGCGTCAAAGATTTTCACTCATTGCCAATTGATCTTGCAGTACGTAGGGAGGTAAGCGTTCAAGGTGGCCATAGTTGTTACGCGTGTGAGAGTTCTCTGGCTCTGTTATTTGGAAAATAGGACGTAGTCAATAAAGCGAGCTCTGACTAGTTAGCTCTCGGACGGGACGTTGGTGTTGCGTGGGTAGCATAGATTACAGGCGCCCTTCCGAGGCCCTCCGATTCCGCGCTGGCTATCACTTGTTCCGACGCGTTGCGCGGTCACAGTTAGTTGTACAGAGCCGAATAAAGATTATTATTGCTTGTATCGGACGCGTCTAAATTGGCTAGACATCCGCAAGATTACGTCACTGGCCAGGTCTCACTCTGCCCCTCGCCCTCGGCGCGCCTTGGACCTCGACCACCATCACCAGGATCCCAGTCAACACGCTGCCCGCTGCTCTCTTGAATGTCGCCAATGTCGACGGCGATGGAGCAAGGACTCAATGCAAAGTTGACCGCAGCGTCGCGCTCGCTATCGGCGTCCTCTCTTCGAGGAAAATTGTCTGAACTGGCAACGACGCCGTTGAAGCCGGTCAAGGATACGCTAAAGGCCCATTTCGAGTGCGTTTTTGCGTTTTTCGATGTTGGAACAAGTATTAAATAAATAGCAGTTTTGTGCCATCTCAGATACCGATGGAGAGGAGGCTACAGACATTGGCGGTGACGGTCTGGTCGCTGCTGATATGGGGCTCAATCACCCTATGGGTGTATTTATGGTCAGCTACGGTTTGAATGGCCAAGACCGTCTGGCTGACGGAGGCTTAGCTCGTACCCGGCACTGTGGCCGCTGCTCCTGGCATATCAAATTTGGATCCACTACATCGACAAGGCTTCCGTACACGGTGCTCGCCCGAGCATGTGGTTCCGCCGGATATCCTGGTGGCGATACTTTGCAGACTACTATCCCGCATCGTATGTCGATCCAATTCTTGCATTGCTCTAATTGACCCCTTTGCAGATTATTGAAGGTGGGGTTTGACTCGCATCGCGTAGGATGTTGGCACTAAAGGCAGTCTCAGGAAGCCGACCTACCCGCTGACCGCAATTATGTCTTTGGTTATCATCCCCACGGTAAGTTTATGAATGTCGATTTTAGATGGAAGCTAACAGTGCACTAGGTATCATTGGAATGTACGTTTCCTCTATTTCGCTGGAAGGCCTTGCTCATCAATTACAGGGGAGCTTTCGCGACATTTGCCACAGAAGGTATGTATTTTGTCAACTTAGATTTGGAGCTGACTGTTGCAGCCACCGGATTTTCCAAGGCGTTCCCGGGAATAACTCCCCATCTCCTTACTCTCGCTAGCAACTTCAAGATGCCTTTTTACCGCGATGTCGCCCTCGCTCTAGGGATCTCCAGCGTCAGCAAACGCTCCTGCATCAACATCCTCAAAAGTGGCCCTGGCCATTCTATCACCATCGTCATCGGGGGTGCTGCCGAAAGTCTTAGTGCTCATCCTGGAACGGCAGATCTGACATTACGGAGACGGTCGGTCGTTCTTCTGACCGTGTACTTCGTTTTCTCAACGTTCTTACTTCTAGACTCGGCTTCATCAAGATTGCCATTCAGCATGGGCACGTCTTCCAGTGGCGCTTATCCTGAGGTACCTAACAAATTCTGCAGAGCTGACTTGGTACCTGTATTCTCGTTTGGTGAAAACGACATCTACCAGCAGATGCCCAATGAACGAGGGACCGCCGTCTTTACCATCCAGAAAAAGTTCCAGTCCATGTTCGGATTTACGCTCCCGTTGTTCCATGGCCGTGGCATGCTCAATTGTATCTGCTTATCAAGTACTGCTTCATTATAGCTAACGTGGATTGTCAGATAGCACCGGTCTGCTGCCTTATAGACGGAGAATCGTCGTCGTTAGTGAGTATATTCTCCTTTCTACGGCACTCAGTATTAATCGGTCTGCAGCTGGACGACCTATCCACGTAACGAAATACGAACAGCCCGATATAGAAGAAGTTCGGAGAATCCAGAACTTATACATTACTGAATTGACGAGGTACGCTCCGTGCTTCTCAACGTCTTTCATCTATTTACTCGACGAAACAGAATCTGGGAGACGTACAAGAATGAGTTCGCCAAGGCACGGAAGAGGGAGCTTAACATTATTGACTGAATGTCTCTGCACTTCTTCCTTTAGAGGTTTCGGGTTGTCCTTGTTGAACACTACACATATCAATAGATTCAGCGAACATTTGTTGTCTTGTACATTACCATCACTTTGGCGTTCAAGGTTGTAATTATCACTGCAATTCGTACTCGAAGGTGCATGTATATATAATGTCCCATAGTGAGCCTACACGACTGTCCAAGTTCCAGTGCATTAGATAGATTCTATTTGTATCGTCGATATAAGAATGGCAAGACCGGGCCACTGCATCCCAAGAAGCGAAATCAGATTCTATCTAAAGTATGCGTGCGGTTACAAGGAAACATGCGAAACGAGCGACTGGAAAACGGTAAGTTAAGTACAGCAAATAATAAGTAGATGATGTTGGATGAGGAGACCAGGAGAAAAGTAGATGGGAAAGGGGACGGTAAGCGGTATAATAGATGCGCAGGAGGAGATCCTAATAAAGACGCCAGAGGTTGCTCCGTAAAACTATGGATACACGCTAAAGCTGTGGACGAAACAATGTTAGACGGGGGAGGAGAGAGTGATAGTGAAGGAACGTACATACAGAGGGGCGGAGGTACCATACCGGCAGCTCAGACAAAGCGAGATTACAGTTAGCGAGTAAAGTTGGACCAGGCATTGTCCA